>MIQA02018046.1:0-26466 GCA_001887855.2 Sclerospora graminicola | reverse complement strand
TTCGACTATTTCCGAATTTTGGTCACCCGGCTGGGCCGATCCGCCTTCGGCTATTTCCGAATTCTGGTCGGCCGACTGGGTCGATCCGCCTTCGGCTATTTCCGAATCCTGATCGGCCGGCTGGGTCCATATGCCTTCGGCTATTTCCGAATTCCGGTCGGCCGGCTGGGTCGATCCGCCTTCGGCTATTTCCGAATTTTGCTCGGCCGGCTGGGCCGATCCGCCTTCACCTCGGTCGTCACACCGACTGTCATCGGGGTTGACCGCATATGCGACTCTGCCTGGTCCTTTCTCCCGACCCTGTCGTTCGTCCGTCTCCCTCTGAGTGGGCAAAACCAGTTCCGCGATCGGGGCGTAGCTTCGGCCAATACATTCAGCCGGATCCGGCGACGGCCGGCTCCGCGTTAATATTTTAGAAGGGGTCCGGTACTCGGGTTTATCCACCATCGGAGTCTGGTCCTCTTCTAATTCTTTCTCTTCGCTGACCAGATCGGTGGTTGCCTGAAAAGCCAGGTTTTGCCACTCAATATAGCGTCTTGAGCCAATAGTGACATAGCCCGGCCGGCGGGGCACTTTATCCTCGGCCAGCCACATTCCAATAATCACATCTTCATGCAAGGTGAGGGGCTTTTCAGAGATGTTGGTCACGCTTATGAAGTTGAGATGACCACCCCCTTTAACGAACGATGGTACCCAGCATTCGCCCCTTGTCAGCCATAACTTACTCCGCCGGTCGTGTGGTCGTAACATTACTTCCACCGCTTTTCCCACTGGCACCGTTACAAACTGACCTAGCTTGAGGAAATGGACGTGGGCGCCATATAAGGGCCGCCGGCCGGCCAGCTGGATCTGTACCTCGTCCGGCAACGTCAATGTTCCATGCGATAAGTCCAGCCGCATACCGGCCGGGACCATAAAATCCATGCCCAAAATTGCATCCTGCCCGGCCAACTTGCCTACCCAGGCGGTGAAATAGTATACCAACGACCCAGCTAACGTAATCTTGACTCTTGTCCTTCCCTGGGTCATGTACGAACTTTCTCCAATGCCTATACATTCCTGCCGCTTCGTCTCGTCTATCTCACACCCCACCTTACGAGCAAAGGTGGTGTCTACGATAGACACTTCTGCGCCAGAATCGAACAACATGGTAGCTTTCTGGTTATTGATTTTTCCATCCGCCTTGGCTTGCTTGAACCATTTATCCGGCGAGTGATACTTCCAATAACCTCGCGACTCGCCAGGTAACAAGTTCAATTCCATTCGCACTTCAGACCGGGAGTACTCATCCGTCCGTATACTGCTCACCAGGAAGGGGTCAGCCGTACCGGCCGGGGACCGGGTGACGTACTCGTCAAACTTACATGTATTGTCGGTTATCCTTTGCTTTGCTTCTTGATTATCCTCTTTACCGACATATGCATAGATACTAACACTAGACCGCTCGGCTCGAGCCAGATTCCAACCTGGCGAGCGATCTAGTTTAACATCTTTTCCGCTCCGGGCGGCAACATTCCAGCATGCTTGGTCGGGACGTACCACTTCTTCAACAAGTTGTAGAATTCTTCAATTGGGCACAGTCCCGCCTCATGCACCTCCCCGCAAGCCTTACACGTGAACAGACAGTGTTCCGCCGGGTGTCCCTTCCTCTCGCACTTCTTGCACGTCAGCCGCTTCCAACAGCTCCGGTCGTCATGCTTGATGGACCCACAGTGGGTGCACTTGCGCCTGGGGTAATCCTGGTCAGCTCGAGCCAGAAAACCCTTCGACTGACCGGAACCGGCTGGCAGCCTGGACGGCTGACTGGCTTCTGCCGAGAAAAGGTACCGATACTGTTCCTCCTCAGACTCGCCCCCGGATCGCTGATACTCCTCTTCCGAGCTGGTCGCGTCTGACTCTCGGGCGACCATGCGGACGGCTCGGGCCGTCCTGGTAGATGGCGGCCGGCCTCCTTGATCCGCGTTAAATCGGGACTTGAAACGGCCGGTTCCGACTGCCGCCTTGGGGCCTCGCTTCTTCGCCCTTAGGTACGTGCGCAACGTCAATTCCAGCTCCGTCGTATTCTTCAACCGCAGTAACGCCAGCTGGTCTGCCAGCTCCCGATCATCCAACGTGCTGATGAAATGTTCCACGTGTTCACGGGCGGCTTCCGACCGGCTTTTTTGGCATCTTCTTTAACGGGAATATCCGCTCTCATGCCAGCGACATTTAAGCGATGGAGATACTCCAGGGGGGTCTCATCCGCTCGCTTCTTGGTGTGGAAATATTGTCGCGCCGCTGACGTTCCAGATCCGCAGTATTGTTCCTCGAACGCACCGGCCAATCCCCTCCAGTTTCCTCGGATTTCCCGGCTGAGCTGTTGGATCCAGTTTTTCGCTGGACCTTTCATCACATTCCCAAAGATCAGGCATTTCTCATAACGGTCTCTGAGAAATGCCGACTTCGTCTTGCTCACCATCCTCGCTGCCCGCGTCGCGGTCAAGTCTTTCAGCTCGGACGTGGCCGACATTCGCACCCTCGTGATCGCTCCTGAATCCGCATCAAACGCTTGGGCCGAGGCCATATGGGCTCGGCGGGCCATCCCCAGATCCAAGTCATTCGGATCGTAATGGTACTTGGCCGACTTGACGGATTCCATATCCACGTCGCTGAGAGACAGCTTCCTGTTCGTTGGCCGACGTCCGGTCCGGCGACCTGTCTGGCGGCTCGGCGGGGCGGCATGGGGTTCACTTTGCTTGGACTGCACCGACTCCATGTCTTCATCACTCGGCTCCCTCGCATAGTACTGGACTGGTTCGGGGGCCTGTGTTCCACGACGAGCAGGCTGGTCCGGTGACTTCGGACTGCCGCGGCTGGCGCTCAGCCGACGTTGCTCTTCCAAGTATCGCTCCATCATCGCCGAGAACATGTTTTGCAGGTGATCCGGCACCTGAGGGGCGACTTGGGGGGCGACTTGAGGGGCGGCCTGAGGGGCGGCCGGGCTGCTAGATTGATATTCCTTCTTAATCTGCCCATCCGCGTCTTCGTCTTCCTCCTTCGGTTCTGGATCCGCCGTCGCTGTCCGCCAGGCCTGTACGCTGTACTGGCCGGCGTTCTTCCGCTCGGGCGTACCCGGATCCTCACGTCCTCCAAGTCTCATGGCTGTCGCCACACGCGCTGCTCCCCTTGGGCCAAGCGTCATGCGGGTGATACCCACCGATGAATCAGATGAGTCTGCTTCCGAAGGGGCAGACTCGTACTGCGAAGAGCCTGAGTGTATCCCGGCTGGTTTGCTTGTCGCCGGCGGCGTGGACGGCGCCACTCCAGTCGTAGCTGTCATCTTTTTCGACGGCGGCGAGCAACCCACTAGCGGTACCAAGCGGTCGTGCAGGGCGCTGGACGCCTCCTTCAACTTGTCCATCTTCAGATCAAACAACTCGTTCGGATCAAACACGCCGGTGTTAATGCCGGCTTGTTTGAGTTGATCGAATAGTCCTCTAATAAGGGACACGTGGCCGTCTGAGAGAGTTGGGGGAGAGACGGGACCTTTCAATCCGCCTATGATCTTCGGCCGTGTTATTTTCAGCACCTTATCCGTCCGCAAGAATTGCCCCAACTCGTGAAGATGGAAAGCACGCTCCAAGTCTCTATCCGTCGATAGGCCGTCCTGCTTCTCTTCTTCCTCTTCGAAACGCGGTTTATCTTTGTGAGTCGGATAATCCAATTCCTGCCAATCCGGTTTCTTTAGGGGTAGGTGGGCCAGATCGCGACTTGGTCCCGATCCGGCCGGCTTCCCACTCCGGTCGTATCCGACTTCCGCTTTTTCTTCCTTAATTTTTTCTTTTATATCCATAATATGCATTTGTTCGTTAGGATCATGGTCGGAACCATGATCCTTCCTCGGACTATGGCGACTTGCACCATAGTCCGATCCGGCTCCATCCGTGTAGCGGCCGGCACTACAGTAGGTAGTACCGTAATCCGCCCCCGGCGGAGCCTCTAGGGGAGTAACTTCTTCTTTAATGTCAACCTCGAACTCCCCCAATCCGAGGCGACCATCGCATCCTTCCATCTTCAGCAGCATTGGGGGCGATATGCCTTCCCCCAATGCACCCGACACAACATCGTCAACAAATTTGACAGGTTTAGGTCTTTCGCCCGCTAGGGACTCGCGGTGATATCCAGGGTCACCAAGAGATCCGGGCACGCGCACCATTGTGGTGTAGTCGCTCTCAGAAAATCTTCCTGAGACGCGAACACCCACGGGGGTCCCAGACGACTGACTACCGGAGGGGGTACTCCGTCCATCCGAGTCATGATCCGATCCGGCTTCAGGCCGGCTGGATCGGTCGCTTCCATCCGCTTGATCGCGACTGCTCGAATGTTGCATGTTGAAAGCTCACCTTGTGTACCCGTCAGTACTGGGTGGTTAGCTCTCCTGGTGGACCCTAGGGCGAAAAGTGTAAATCCGTCCAATAGGGAGATGAAGGTTAGGACTAGGGGTAGCTCCTGGGCGGAAATCGTCACCGGGGAGCTCGCCTGGCAATACACTTGAACTTTGTATAGTGCCGGCTGGGCCGAGAATAGTCGATCGGCCAGCTAAACCAATAAGACACTTGAAGTTTGTATAGTGCCGGCTGGACCGAGAATAATCAATCGGCCAGCTAAACCAATAACAATGAAGGGCGAATCCAAATGTGTATATGAGGCAGATACAACTCCACACTCTTCCACAGAAGGCCAAAATGTCACCACTTCCCAATACTTAATACCGTGTTCAAAACACGGGCGACTTGAGGCGAGTATACGAAGTCGCCGCGACTCCCGGTCAGGGGACTTCCGGTGGGTTAACTTAACCTTCCCCGGGCAAACCAATAACAGCAAGAGGGGACCTTGTTAGCCCTCTGCCGTGAACCAATAAAAGCGACTTGCGTCTAAGAAAGCGAAACGTATACTGATTTATCCTATGTCCAATACTCCCTTTGTGTAACCTACCTCAAATAACACGGCTGACCAGTCATGTACCTTACCCAACGCAACCCGGCTAACTCCGACTTTGTGTACCGGTCCGGCCGGTACACCACCCCAAATGGTACCAACCCGGCCGGTACACCGAACCCATATGGTACCAGTCCGAATGGTACATTGTACCCGGCCGGCTCGGCCGGATAGCCACCCATCCGCGCCTCTCGGCCGCTGACGCTAGCAATCCCTTGGCAGCCTCTCCTACGATCCAGGTGCCTACTCCTTCCACTAGAACAATCCTCTTCTTTCAGGCTCCCTTCACTCCATCCTTACGAACAGTCCGCCATCTTGGCCGTCCGCCATCCGCGCCTCGGCCGTCAAGCATCCATAGTCCACCCGTCTGCTCAGCCCGCCTGTCCGAATATCCACGCCCCTTGTCAGGTCCGCCGACTTGATTCCCAGCCTGGCGCCGCTTGGCCGCTTGTAGACTTCCTCGGCGGCGTCTATCCGGCGCCCACACCCTTGGCCCGTATTTCCGCCAATCAGAATGCGCCCTTTGAAAAGTACTTTGTATTATTTCATAAGTCGCTTCACAACAGTATATTCATATGAATTGCGCTGTTTTCCTTCAAAGATGGCTTCGTTCCGAAGCTGCCACATCCAGACCTGAGCATCCCGCTCAATCCTCACCATAGACGCTTCATCTGCTCCTCATAGTCATATAAGAGATTCCGAACTTTTTGAACATTTCCTGTTGCAACGCGTCAGAAATGACCGGTGCTGTTCGCTTTGCTATCGCATCTTTGAATTGACGTAATTGTGCGGGATGTACTGATTGCCCTGTCCAGTGACCGATCATACGAACCCAGAAACGTTGAGCGCTCTCGCAGCCCCAGAGTATATGTGCAACATCCGTACGGGAGCTGGTACACTCAGCATCGATTGCACAGGTTGTGTGAACACTCTCTTTACGATAGAATGTGTTCAATTGCATGGTTGCCGTTCTTAATAATACCCATAATTGGTAATCTGAGAGCATGTGGCCATGCTTCCAGATTGCCTTGGGGGTCTGGTTTTGCACGGATGACCACCATGAGTCTTGGGATCTGCGGGTTTCCCATCGTTGTACAAGTTGTGGCAAGGCAGTCGCCATCGCCCGCCAGTACATTTTTTTTGAAATGCCGCCTGAACTGAGTTGGTATTCTCCATAAAGAAGATGTTGCATCGTGCAGGGCCAAGGATACACATGTAAGTGTGGATGCGGATAAAAGACCACAACTTTATTCCGATACGCATTCCACTCCGTGATATTCTGGTCAGTCGTTGACTTGATTTTTCAATACATCCCATTGGATTGCTGCGTTAAGGATACTATTGATCCTGTCATTACATCTTCCCCTTCAACGTTTCCAGGATCTTTCGCTTGTCAGTTATAACTCGCTAGAAGCGTTGGAGGGTTGAACAGTCGCAATTTAGGAAAACGGCCCAAGTACTCCCCGACGGCCACTCTTGGGGAGGCAAGAACCCAACCATCGAACCAACTTCGCATATGTGTGTGAGTGGTGGTGAGAGGATAAAACTGTCCAGGAGAACTTATCGCGTAAAATCCGGCGAATTCGTAAAGCAGAAATGGCTACTTCTGGGATTAGATCGTATTTTCGTGCTACAAGTCTGGATGCGCTTGCCTCTCTGATCCACGGGTTTCCGGCCCAGCTGTACGATCCCCAGTACGCCTCTATCGATGAGGACATCAATCCGTTATCCATTGGCCTGGGTCCAATCCAGTTGATGGTTTGTGAATGGCTCTTGAGTATATACAGCTGGTAGATGTCTCGATACATACCCTTCTAGCACTTGACGATCGTTGACGTCTGGCCCCAGCCATTGTCCCAACTCCTCCAGCAGAGGAGAAGGTTTCCGAATAATAAACTGGGGTTGAATCAAATTTTGTTTCCACCCTATTTTTGGATATATATATGGACCTGTAGTCCCACCAGTCAATCCTTTCCAAGCCATCCATGTATTCTTATACATGTCATCAGACGAAATTAGCCATTTCACAGCTTCTTTCAACCGTTGGACCCGTATCGCTATTGGAAGTGCTATCAGCCCGACCTCTCCAGTCTGCTTAGGTGTGTAAATTAGGTTCGGCGACATCTTGTGCTTAAAGAGCCCACATCGTAAACATTGACGTCTACCACGCATTGAAGGATGTTTCACTACGATAATCATATCCATCCAGCCAATACGCAGTACTCCCTGCAACGCTGGTGGACACGATTCGGTGAAAAAAGTTAGTTCCCATTCCGTGGAGGTCGTCGAAAAGGGTCCACATTTATCGAGATCTTCCACCTGAAACTCCACTTTTAAAATTTTATGTAACATCGCATAAAATTTAACCAGATCTATCGATCTGGTTATATTCTTGAGTATACAGGTATAGTTCCCTTGATGACCAAACCTTTCTCCGTTAGTATCCACCTGCTGATTCCATGCACTTCCTTTTTGTCTGAGTTTTTATAATGTATGTTTTTAATGATGTGATCCATCCGGTGAAATGGGACCTAGATTCCATCAAATTTTTCTGCAATGTCACGTGTAAAAAAATGAAAATATAGTGCGTGTTTCGCTGCATTGTAGCTAATCGTTTTCACTTGAGCTATCATTGCCCATAGCTCCTTTGACCCTGAGCCTCTCGCCATGGCCGCCGTGGCAATACTTTCCTGTATGCTTCGTGTGTTTAAAAATGCTTCCTTTTTTGACTTTCCCCTTGGAGATCTAATATTAGACAGCCTTTCACTTGTGCCCGGATTGTTTGAACCAACCTCATCTGCTATCATGCGCTTAATAAATTGTGGCAATTGTCGCACTAATATGTTGCCTTCAACAAGCCTTGGACTATTATCCATTCCGATTTAGTTCCCTCTCTGCATTTTTGTGGTACATTTTTCCCATAATCCTGTTCACAGATTTTTCGCAGTTCCTCAATTTCTGTACTTGAATAGACAGATGTTTTGAAGAGAAACGGTTTCTGCACGGTCTCCTGGGTGTTAGGTTTTGATTTTCCTCCAGATATCTTCTGGGCCCAATCCGTAAGAGGTGTGGCCAGTGGAGTTGCACTTTTAACGTTTTCCTGCCCTAGTATTTTCCATAGTATAGTTTCAAATTTGAGGCTGGATTTCTGCGCATTTAGTGATGCTCCTATGACACGTTGCTTCCATAGTGACCAATCCTTATTGTTTTTAATAACAATCATTTCAAAGAGATCAAGAAGTCTCTCGGTTACTTTAGGTTTCAGCTGCGGTAGTCTTTTCGGGCAAGGAGATAGACTTGATGCTGGCCCCTTCACTTTAATGTGAATCTTATGATAGATTTCTTCCATCAGGTCTCCCCATGCTTGGACTCGGGGGTGTGACTGTGAGGCCTCTTTTATCCCATTTGCCAGGGCGCGTATCATCTGGTCAACTGGCGTATCATCTGGTCAACTGGGGACGACGCTGGTGAAACTACCTCAGTAAGGTTGGGTATGGCATTTTTCCGTTATGGGTTGTGGTAGAATTTGCAGGCAATGTTTCAGCTTCCTTAGTATGAAGTGTGGACTGATCGCCTTTGTTAGGACTGTTCCCTTGAGGATTTGGTGGTTTGTTTACTACTGAGCTGTGCTGATTAGTCACACTTCGGACCACCGTCTGCCGATTCTCGGTGTTTGCCTCCGTTACTACACTCTGCGTAATACCTTTGTCCTTTTTTGTAGGTGGTACCACAGTCGATACTGTAGTACTACCTGGATTAGTTCCCAGAATTCTTTCCGGTAATACTGCTGTAAATACCGGTTGTGGTTCCAACTCCGGCTGGGGAACCTCGACCGACTCCTGGGAGTCCGGCACGATCTCTTCTATCGGAGACTTCGCCTCTGCTCTCCCCGGTATTGACTCATGTGACCCTCGGTGAGCCACGGGGTCCGGTGGGGGACCGTCGCCTGGCCCTGGGTCTTCCATCGTGATGATTCGCTCACTTAGTGACTTGATTCGATTTAGTCCTATTTGGTTCAACGGTGTGAGGTTGAAGTAGCAAATTAGGAACTGATACAGTATTAATACTGTAGTAATACTGTATTATACACTGTGTCGAACCTCAGATTGTATAGTACGGATCTATAGTCAAATAAAATTAATTTTCTTCGATATCGGTAAAAAATACTATGGCTGTGTTCGGCAAAAATGCTATTTTCAAATTCTATTTACCTCGAAATCGGGTCTCAAAAGGATCTGCTATTTTGCTCGAAATTGGGTTTCGCGTGTTCGACGAAGCCGATGTGTCACAATATCGTATCGAAATGTGATATTCATAGACTATCGCAGTAGGGAATATATAGAGTATAACAGTAAACTTTTCTAATACCGTATACTAGTACCATGTTACATTGTGCTTGCTATTGAAGTAAAGGCAACACAAGAAGACGCTGGGCGATTAAGTAAAAACTCGAGCTATACAGACAGTTGTTTTGTTAAAATGGGCGTGGTGATCGCAAACCCACAATTTTGTAAGGCCTACATACAGTACATGTATAAAATACTTTTGCTCACTCTGTAGGATTAATTAACAAAATTTGTATAGTCACTAAAAATATGCAGTGTCAAGGGCTACCCCTCCAACATCGACATTGCGTTCTAAAATCGCCGAATTCGGCGATTTTTCAAATAGCATTTCTGGACCCAAATATCGCGTGCCGAACACTCCGCGATTTTTGACAAAATAGCATATCGACATGGGGTTAAGAAAAAGTGCAGAAAATCAAAATTGGGCGTTGCCGAACAGCCCTATAATGACCGGCATTATTAGTGGTTCTAGCACCCCAAACAAATCGTTTTACAAAAAAAAGACTATCGAGGTCGATTTAATTGGTTAAAATTTGGATGGGTAATGCAGCTCTGACTTTTCTTACCAGAACCAAAGCAGCAAGCAAGCCTTCCCCACCTGCCATGATCTACGCCCCCCTAGTTCTAGTTTCAGTGCTTGTGTCAGCACGCTCTAGTGCTCAGTTGATCCCAAACGTAAGCGAACCTAGTTCTGCTGCAGATCAACGCCCTCCAGTTGACGCCGATCAAAAGCTTCGTGGTCACGATCATGAGATGGAAGAAAGGGATGAGGAAAGAGTAGGACCATCGCTACACCTCGATCCCCAATTGTTATCATCATTTTTAAGAAATGGAGAGAGCAGTGCCGATCCTCTCGCTCCCAAGCTCAAATCCTCCATACCGTCATTGACGCAAGACAAGATCGTCGCCGAGCCTCTATCGTCAAATGTGCCAAACAAGGATCTGTCCCACCTAAAAAAAACAACGAAGAATTGATACGCCGGATGGAATTGCTAGGTATCAACCTCGATGAAGTTGTTGCTGCTGTACAAACGTTACATACCAGAGGAGTGTTTTCAAAAAACAAGTTCAGCGAGTACAGTCTCACTTTGATGGCACTCGGAAGCGTATACTTCAAAATTTTCGAACGTTCCAGCAACGAAATAAACGCGATGCCACTAAACATGCTTAAACCCGTCTTTGGCGAGTATGTAGATTCCCAAGAATTCAGAGGTTGGATAGCTAACCACTTGCGTTCTCATGTGTCAATTCAAAAAGTGTATGGAAAAATTCGCTGGCTAGTAGATTTGGGAGGCTTAAAGAAGTGTGATAAGCAGGACCTGGCTGATATGGCTTATGGGAGCGAGTTCTTTAAAGTCAAGAAAATCGATCTAAGCTTGCTCCTTCCTCGAAGCGAGACCCTTTTCAAGCCCAAACATCGGATACTACACCTGATCAATCTAGACGACGTCGACCCCAAAGTTAAACATAAGCTGCGTGCTTTTGCCGAGGACCCAAACTCTTTCGACTATAGCGTAGAAGAGTTACTCAGAAAAGCAAAAGACGCGGTTTTGGAGGACGAGTTAACTCATCTCAAAAGCAACGAAGCGTTCACACAACGGATGAAAACGTTGGGTATCAACATTGACGATGCTAAAGCTGATGTGCGAATGTTGCGAACTACCGTTAAACAAGAGATTCCACAATATAATGATTACAGTCTCACTTTGATGATTCTCGGAAGCAAATTTTTCAAGCAAATTGAGATAAACGAAGGTTCCAGCTCCAAATTCGATCCGGTACCTCGAAGTACACTATACTATAAGAAGGACAGGTATCTGAATTCCAAGGAATTCATAGATTGGGAGGATCACCGTAGGAAGTCTCGTATCGCAATGCAATATGTGTATGGGAAGATGCTCTGGTTAATGGATACGGCCGACTTGAAAATCAAGGATGGGGAGCTCGCTGAAATGGCTTATGGAAGCGAATACTTTCGACAGAAACGCATCAATCTCGACAGTATACGGTCCAATTATCTGATCGGCAAAAATGCAGAACTACTGAAAGGAAAAGTGAAGCACGCGTTGCTCGGTGCCGAATTGGATGAAAAATCACATCAAAAGAAGAAAAGTCGCCCAAATTAAAACAATACCGGTATTTGTTCGACTAGTGCTTACGATAATACTGCATTCTACTGTGGGTTGATTCGAAGAAGCCACTTTTTGGATCCCTCAAGATTACTTAAGAGGATTTTCGGCGAAAGTTTATCGGTGGTTACATTGCCAAGGGCGTCACGTGGTTAGATAAAACCTTACGTTTAGGTTGTGTGGCTGCTTACACAATCTCTCCATGGAATTGATTATAATACATGTAACTTGTACAGTAACTTCTTTTTAACCATCGGGCTGTAACCGGTCTTCTTCTCAATGTCAGTTTTTAATATTCTACATGTACATAAAACAAAAACAAAAGGGGGATTACCAGTATCAGGTCCAGGTGGTTCAGCCATAAAACAGAAACAGAACACCACTCTCCTAATCAAGGAAAACAAAAATAAAGAAACTATCGACACTATGTTACAAGAAGTGGAACAGAAATGTGGAAAAATCAGAAGCTCACATGGACGAATAGTGGACCAGGAGGAAATCGGGGAAATCACGGATATTCCACAAGTAGTGGAACTACTTCAACTACTTCACGTTAATACTCCAGCGACTGGCAACTGTCAGGTATATGCAGTAAGTCAAGCTTTAGCCGGTTCATCTTTACTGAGATGCCCGACTACAGTGCTCGAAAGAATTGCTATGGAACTCAAGGAAGGATGCCAAAATAGGGCGTTAATTGATTTTGACTTGAAGTTTCCACACGGCGTGAGGAAGCAAACGTTATTAAGTCTGGGACGTGGTTACGACAAGATCTCGGCAAAAGAATCACTCAAGGAATTTAAAGCATATTTGGAAACGTATGCTAACAGCGGGTCAAAATTGGATGACATTGTGCATGTACAAGCGTGGGGGAGTAACGATACTTTAGTGAGTATCAGTACTTTCCTCCAAAAGGAAATTTATGTGATGAGTCATCACGACAAGAATGGAAAACCGGGAGCGATTTGTTTTGTGCCGGAACTTAGACATAAACAGCAGCGTCAATATTCTACGAGTGGAGAATATCCGATCACAATTACGGATTGCATTAGGAGAATATTAGCAAAGATGAAAGAATTCCCTGGGCAAGTGGAGAAGTGGCCATTACTTTTACATTTCGATAGCGCACATTATTCGGCATTGTTATATGGAGAGCGACTAAGTGAAGAGGGGCAGATGGAACAATCCGATCAAGAAATGGACAGTGGCCAAAGTGGTAGTGACGGTCAGGGCATTAGTGATGATGATAGTGAAGATTTTGACGATGTTAAGCAGCCTACGATGAATTATAGGCCCACCAACGCTATCAAGCAGTATAAAGACACAGATGTTATCATGAAGGAGGATCAAACCTAACAAGTTTCTCAAGGGAAGAGTAGTGAACACGATTCGGAGGGGTCTATAAGTAGTCAAATGACTACCTATAGTACACAATCACCGTGGGACCCGGATGCATGGGAGGGGGACTTTGACGATCTTCTGTACCGTCTCCAGGGTCCCACGATCCATCACGACTTGAAGTTGGAAATAAATCAAATCATCACGTCGAAAAATCCCCGTTTATGCGAACTACTATATTTTTTGGGTGAAACAGTGGGACGGCTATCAGTGCCGGAGCAGGAACAAATTCTTCGACTTAACTTAGAGGAGGAATCAATTCGGGCAAAGGTTATGCAGCAATACCAAATTTCATCCCCCATTTTGGAACAATGGTATTATAAAATTTGGCAAAATAAATTTCAAGGAGAAGAGCAATTTTTACTGGAAGGGCCGGATACATCGATATCCGAATATTTCCCATCACAGGACAGTGAAGAGGCAGGGAGCAGTGAGACGGAACCCCTTCACAAACGAAGATGTGTGAGGGAGGAAAATACCCCCCTAAATGACATTTCACTAGAGGAAAACCCTCCAAGACCCGTACAGCGGGAAATCATGGATGATTTCGAAGAAATGGGAGCAGAGTGTGATGGTAGAGATAACTCCAGTCAACAATGGTTTGACCGTTGGGACGCTTACCAGCATGAGTGGGAGAGAGCCACCAAAATTCCATTTCCAACTCTGGCGTCACCAACGTCGACTTGGAAAAAAGCTATTACTATGGAAGGCAATCGGATATTACACTTATTCAAGGAATGTCCGGGAGCATACCATTTGCTCGACACTTTAGATCCACAATTACTTCACATTCTCACAAATCCATAGAGAGAACAATGCTGGTTAGGGATGATTAGTCAAGGCAAGCGGAGTATAGTAACTGGAATTCCGGAACAATGGTTTAAGGATTGGGAGGTCATGTGGGCAAATCTTACCCATCCTTCGCATAAACAGGCGGTAATGGACAGCTCCCAGCACTGGATAGTGATGAAACAAGCCAAATACTGGAACAGTCCTCTAATCCGAATGTGCGCACCAACGCACTCACTAACACTCGCGCGATGTCTACTAGGCGCATTTATATATGCGGAGGAAATAGCGGCCATCATAGGGGAAGAATATCAACCTACTGACTCGATTTTAACGATGCTACAAAGGCACTTTGTCACACGAAACACGGTACCAGAATATGCGAATTTGATGCGAGCGGTAATAGAAGGACGAACAGATGCCTGGGATGAACTCGACATATTTATCAGAACCGCGTGTGCTCAAGTACCTGATGAGAAAGAAGCAACGCAGGACGCCCTTCCGGCCCAGACAAGGGCCGAAAGTCATTAAGGGCACTTTACGGGATGACGACCCACTGCCAACGCAGACTAGCGAGCATCACTACTTTACATTGGCTGGATATGACAGGTATGCTCTCATGAGAATGATTAAGGAGAACGAGTATCAGTCCGAATATCATTCAAAAGAGGGCAGGCCGGATAGTAAGGAGATCAATTTTCAAAGTCAGAATGTGCGTGGATTCAAGAAGGAAGATGTCTCGGATTGGATGACAGCGTGGAAGAGCTCTGCTTCAAATTTACGGCCGCATTTTATCCTTCTACAAGAAACGCATATCATTTCGACGACAGAGGCAAGACAACTCGAAGTGAAATGGGAACACTTATGGGGACACTACAAAAACGAGATGACTTTATCAGTGTGGAGTATTTCAGACAAGAAATCAGGAGGAGTCGCAATTCTGTTTAATCCTGCAGCAGCGGATCAAATAACAAAGTGGCGACAAAGTGAATGGAATAATCGCTTTATAGCTATTATGTGGTGTGATATCCTGCTGTGCAACGTTTATGCTCCCTCGGGTGATTACGTATCGAGGGAACATTTTTATGCGGACGTGTCACATTTATTACTCACGGTTAAATCACCGGTGATTTTAGCGGGTGATTTCAATTGTGTTGAGTCGCCAATACTAGACCGTTTTGGGGGGGAACGACACGATAAAACAGAAAGTGAAGTTTTGACGACATTATTACAAAGGTATGGACTACGAGACGCACAAATGCTGCTGGAATCAGTTTTCTACGACAAACAAGTACCACCACCCGACTACTTTACCTACTGGCGTGGAGAACAAGCCAGTAGGATAGACAGGTTCTACCTGTCTGAGGTTTTAGTCCCACGTTTCCTCTCCTTCAAGGTCGGAAATACGCCAGTGTATTCAGACCACGAGCAAATCATGTTAACTATAACTGTGGAGGATGCACCTAAACCATTGAAACGTCGAAAACAAACGACTCCCAGATACCCATTTCATGGACATAATCAACCGGAAGTGAGACAATATTTCCAGTCACAAATTAAAAAGCAGCTGGAATTAATCACCGAGGGAGAGATTAATTGGGATCAATGGATATGGAGTTGTCAGGAGGCTATCTATCAGTCAGGCAGGAGAGTGGCAAGGCGGAGACGTAGAACAGTAAAACGCATCAGCTCCTTACTCTATGACAATGCCCGGTCACGCAAGCAAATCATTACAGTTACCAGATCAGCAGTACAACTCAACGCTGCGCTTAGACGAGGCAATCATCTAAGACGATCCTTCCATGACATTCGGTGGCTTTTTTATAAAACCGCCATACGGGAAAAAGATCAACAAATCACAAACATTGTAACCAGTGAGGGTACACCATTCACAGATTCAGTAACGATTGCCAATCGTTTCGCAGTGGTCTGGGGTAATATTCTTAGCGTGAAACATGGACAATGTGACCCTCAAACGCTCCAAAAAGGGCTGAATTCATTTATGAAAATCCCTCCTGCGCGTAGAGTGACTCCCACTCAAAACCAATATTTAATGCAACCAATAACAGAAGAAGAGATCCGATGGGCTATCAAACGACTTAGCAGGCGGAAAGCGTCAGGACCAGATGGGATCAGTAACGATTTTTACAAAGATTATGTGGAGGAAGTTGTGGACCCTTTGTTACGAGTGTTTAATGGAATCTTGAATGGAGAAACGCCCCCGGAGTCATTCCTCCAAGCGATGATAATCCCCTTACGCAAGAAAGGAGATTCAGTAAACGCCCTGGATTACCGGCCCATTTCTCTATTACAATCCAGCTATAAAATACTTGCAAAAATATTTGCTACACGCCTTCAAACTTTTCTAGATGATTTGATAGGCGGAACCCAACAAGGTTTCGTCAATGGGCGTCGAATGGATAACGCGGTGGCAATCATGATGGCAATCCTCAAAAATCATTCCAGAAAATACAGAGGAAATTATGCAGATGGGGCAGCCATTCTCTTCCTAGATTTTGCTAAGGCCTACGATTCGTTAGATCGTGACTATCTTTTCGAGACATTGGCTTTATTTGGTTTCTCACAACAGTTTATCGATTTGATGAGGACATTCCACATGGGTACAAAAGCACAATTTCTAGTTAACAATGAGTTGTCAGAGCCTTTCTCCGTCACGACGGGGATTCGGCAAGGGTGCCCATTAGCACCTCTGCTGTTCATCATTGCGGTCGAACCGTTGGCATTAGCAATAACGCAATCAAGTCAGATCCAAGGTATAGTACCAGTTGAAGGTGTATCACAGCAGGAACATAAATTCTCAGCATTCGTAGATGACTCGACCATTTTTCTCAGGAAAGCTTCTCAAGTGGTTACCGCATTAAAGATTGTACAGAGCTTCGGCAGGCTTTCTGGCCTAAAAGTACAAGTGGCAAAAAGTCACTTTCTTTTTTTAGATCCGATGGTGCAATTATCAGAATGGTACGGAGTACCAGTAGTACAACCTACGGATTTTGTGCGATATTTGGGATATGAAGTCGGTCATGGAAATATGGGTACGAAAAACTGGGCACTCCGATTACGTAATATACAAAGACGATTAGTAACGGCTACTCAGTGTCATCTGTCGGTCACCGACAGAGTAACATTATTTAACGCGGTGGTAATACCGTCCATTATGTTCACAGCCAAGGTTTTCGATCCGCCAGCAGACATATTGAAGCGACTGATACATTTACAGAAAAGTTTCATATGGAAGGCCACCACCAAGAAAGAAATATCAGTACGCCATAAGATTTCACCCAATCTTATATATACTCCCAAACAAGCGGGTGGAGTAGGGCTTATTGCGCTTCCAGTGGCTATTCGAGTGCAACGTCTCAGGGAGGCAACAAAATGGCTTATTGCGGCAGAAAGTACCTTTAAAGAGGCTTGGATGTCATGGAGAGGTTTTGGATTAGGAGAAGATCTCACTTATATATCCCCGAGAAGGTCTGGTAAGGCTATGACTCATCAGCTCACAGCGTTACCACAACAGACAAGTACGTTACCCGAGGTCATGGGTCAATGGTTAGGGCCAACCACAGACGAGAGCCGTAAGTTGAATGATTACGTATCCCGTTATTTGCCAGGTGTCCTTAGGAATCAGAAGTTGACGAAAGCCACCAGAGGGCTGTTACCTGAACACATTTTGATTGTACAAATTGACATAGAAGCAATCCCTCATCACGGATTGCTGTCACCACAATTAGAAGCGTTTTGGGGGACATTCAACTGGGCGGGCAATCCGTGGTTGAGGGAGGAAAAAACGACCAGTCTCGGAGCGAGGAAATATGATCGGATACCAGAAGCACTCATTTCTGCTTTAGTATTCAACGTATATCTCGGGACGAATTCTCCTGGTCGGTTGTATCGACGCAGCCAAATTCACATACGCATGCAAAGTTGTGTAAGTGGTTATGTACGATTATACTACTTTCACCCGGAGTCGAGATAGGTAGTACGGTGGGGAAAATACCACCTATCCAACTGTTTCGAGCGCCGGAAATACTTCAAGAATTCACCTGGAAGGTCATCAGTCCGGGGATATTGGAAGGAACCGAGGATACAAGCGCCTCTCCAAATAGGCTGGAACAACAGTCGTCAGGCATATATTGGAGAGAAGTACCAAAACAGCACTTGAAGGTATCCATGTGGTGTGAGGACAAACCCAAAGTGGTGGTCTGTAAACCGAATCCATTGATACACATGTATCCTTGGCCGTTGGCGGAAGGTTTGAAAACAATTTGGAGGATACAGGCAGGTATCAGAAAGTACTTCACCAAAATTTACCACAGAGCGATGGCAGTAACGTTGCCATTAACAACGCAGAAGTGGGCGACCAAGAGAAGTCAAGATTCGTGGTGGTGTTCAGTGCAGGACCAAACGCCACGGGAAATATGGAAGCACGAGCATATTCTGTCGGATTACCAGCTATGGGTCACTTACAGAATAGCTACAATGCAATTGAATACTTATTTCCAGAAGGAGCAGGGAAATCAGGATTGTGTCATTGTGACAGAGTGTTCCAGCACCAACACGAACTGTTTCCACATTATGTGGGACTGTGTCAGCGCTCGGAGCTTCTGGAAACGGTTTTTACAACAATGGTTTGGAGTTACCCTTTCACATGTCGAAGTACTACAATACAAACAAAGTATTGCAACACGTCAGGCGCCGGAGATTTCATCCGCTCTGATTAGAAATATGTACCTCAAGTACGGATTAAAAATGGAGGCTTTTCACGATCAAATGGAAAGATTGTGGTGGGCGGTATGTGGTATTGCGCAGGCCTGGTTCTGGCAACTACGAAACCAAGCCATTTATGAAGGAAAACGGAGAACGCTCCGTGACCACAACGATTTTGTCTGGAACCAGTGCCGGACTCAGCTAAGCCAAGTGGCTACATATGAGCGTATGCAGCCACATCTTCGGGAGGACGGGGCCAGGCTCCAATTATGTATGCAGTGCTTTTTTACCCTATCTGTAGCACCATCCAAATTGGTACCGGCGGGAATACGTTCACGACAGGATACCTCTCTTGCATCTTCTATTCCAGAATTAGCGCTGAGAGCCAATCAATTTATAATAGCCAATAATTAAAGACTAAATGGACTATTACTTTATCTCTCTCTATTCTACATGTACATGTAGAGGCAGATGGTATACTGTCATCTAGTATAGCCTGTGATACTCGAGGGGGTCATACGGGTCATACCCCCTGTACTACTTCAAGTAGAGTATAGTACTAAACTCGTACGTTAATACTTTTTGTAGTTCGAGATTTTGACTCGGGATTTTACATCTAGGTGGCTACAAACATATGGTTCGTAGATCAGGGTGGCCACGTGTGTTCGCAAGGTGGCCAGCTAAGTACAAGTATGGCAAAATATGATCGTTTATCCGACAAGTTCCGACACTTTTTCAAGTCTAAGTTTCCCGTTTTGGATAATGTCGGAGCCACCGACATTACATGTATCCTCCGACGCATATAAGAATTTGTATACAAGGACCATATGGTAGCACCCCGCCGCAATAAGCGGTGTTTATTGGATTATAATTGTTTTCCTACCCCTATCTAATTTGAATCCAATCGATGGTGTCGGATCTTTTGTAGCCATGTCGGAAATGGTAAAAAAATATCGTCAAGTATCATATATACCGGTAATATAATTCGACTTTTGGTGGTTTTTCGTAAGACACCGCACCCACCATAAGAACCATTCAAAGGACTCATGCAGAGCCCTTGTGAAGTCAAGCATGTATATGTCGGAATGAAATTCACGTCAGGAAAGGCCCTGGTGGATATGCTCTCCCAGGCACGATCACGGCACTTATGAGGTCATCAGGTGCTGACAAGACCACGCTCATGGATGTCATTGCTGGACGCTAGTCGGGAGGCAAAATCACGGGACAGATCCTGCTTAATGGCTACCCTGCAACTGACCTCGCTACTCGACAATCCACTGGGTATTGCGAATAAGTGGACAGTCATTCCGAATCGGCAACATTCCGGGAAGCGCTGACATTTAGTGCTTTCCTTCGTCAGGGTGTTGACGTCCCCGACAGCTCCAAATATTACTAGTGAATGAATGTCTGGATCTACTGGACTTGCACCCAATCGCGGACCAAATCATTCGAGGCAGCTCGGTGGAGCAAAACGAAACGACTGACATTGGCGTCGAATTAGCAGCACGACCTAGTGTCTTGTTCTTCAGAAGTGGATTAGATGCAAGGTCTGCCAAGCTTATTATGGATGGCGTACGCAAAGTGGCGAATACTGGTCGTACTATTGTGTGTACCATCCACCAGCCATCCACCGAGGTCTTCAGCGTGTTTGACTGCTTATTGCTTTTAAAACGTGGTGGCGAAACGGTGTTTGCGGGTGAGTTGGGCAGAAATGCGTGTGAACTGATTTCGTACTTAGAGTCGATTGAAGAAGTGACAAAGGTGGAGGAAAACTACAACCCGGCGACGTGAATGCTGGAAGTAATTGGATCGTGTGTAGGCAACAGCAACGGGGATCAGACGGATTTTGTGAGTTTTTCAAGCTAGCAAGCAGTTTCAGACTCTACAGGCAAACCTGAACCGCGATGGGGTTACTCGACCGTCCCCTTGACTTTCCGGAACGGACCTACACGGACAAACGTGCTGCTACGGAGCTGACCCAGGCCAAGTTTTTTATTGCAAGACACAGTGACTTTATTGGCTTTAGGTGGAAAGAGTATGAACGCACAACAAGCGCTACTACGTGATATACCCAATGTGATTGTAGCGCCACCTGGTCGCCTTGTGGCACACTTTGGAAGCTGGTAAAATCTGACGCTGATAGAGTCGGTCCAGACAGTCTTCATTGATGGAGCAGACTTGATATTATCGTTGGGATATGGTAAAGATATTCGTACGATTTTTAATGCGCTACCTACAGCATGCCATACCTTTTGCATGTCAGCAACGTTAAGTCCCGAGCTTGAGAAGACGAAGCGCAGAGTCCTGTATAATCCTGCTGTCGTAAAACTAGAGGAAGGAGCTACAGATGGAAAACTTCAGCAGTTCTATTTGTCAGTGAAGGCTATTCTTGACAAGGATTTGCTGCTGTATGCGTTGTTGCGACTCGGCGTTGTAAGTGGAAAAGTGATCTTCTTTGTCAACTCAACAGATGCAGCGTATCGGCTGAAGCTTTTCTTTTAGCAGTTTTTGTTATTAAAAGCGCAGTCCTTAATGCCAAACTATCGCACAGTTCACGCCAGCACATTATTGAAGAGTTTAATCGTGGCATTTTTGACTACCTCAAAGCAACGGAAGACAAACAGCTTAGAACACGACAAAGCTGAAAGTGAAGATGAAGAAGATAGTGAAGAGAAGGAGGATACAAAAATGGAGGAAGAAGAGGTAGGCGATGCAGTGGTTTCCGATCCAATACATGAAGATGAACTAGAAGGAAGAAGAAGACAACAATGAGGGCAGCGATATCGAAGAGGATAACGAAAGCCAAAAAGAGTCGGATACCATTGTGGAGAAAAATGCGGTGATTAATAACGACGATAATAGGGATGACGACAAGTACAAACAGACGGTGGGTGCCAAGCGTGGACGAGCTGATGATAAAAGCGATGGAGTATCTTTATCACGCGGTCTTGACTTCCGTCGTGTTAATCTGGTCCTCAATGTCGATTTTCCAAAGAGTGTGCGGTCCTCCACTCACAGCATCGGACGTGGTGCCTCGGGTACAGCACTGTTTGTCTCTTGTACCCAAAGATGATGCAAAAGAAGAAGAGATTGCGCTTAAAAACGTGTTCAGACAAAAAGACTGGTTCTGCCATGATGTTATTGCTCAGCCCGCTGAGTTTGCCTTTGATCTCAACGAAATTGATTGCTTTCGATACCTTTTGCGTCGAAGACGCTCGTCGTGCTGTTTGTTACTCGTGTGGCCGTCCGTGAGGCTTAGTTAGCTGTTTTAAAGAAAGAGTTGGTAAATCCTGAGCGTCTGGCACCACCCTTCGAGGCAAATATATCCGCGTGATCTGAACATTTTTGAACATGACAAGGTAGTGGGCTCTGCACCAGTGCAGTCGCCACACCTGGCGACTATCCTAGACTACCTTGGGCCTATTGAGCTGCAACCGCCGGCATCAGCACGTATAAAGAAAAAGCACAACAAGCGACAGCGTCTCGCCGACGGCAAGCGTCGCACATACAATGAATGATCCGTTGCACACTCCTTTGTGGTTCCTGACACCAGTGACGGCAATCAACACACAATAGATGATCAGATTAGCTATGGAAATACCGGCGAGAGAAAGAGTACTGCTGGTCGACAGAAAGGGAAAAAGCAGCACCGCAAGGGCCACTTTCATCCCAAAACAATTGCCAAGAACAAGTTCAAGATGAGCAAAAAGGGCCCGACTCATTAAAAAAAAGTGATTTGAGCTAGCACAACCGCCGCCTGGTAGGTATCGAAATCAGAAATGATTTTGTCGCTGTGAGGCAACAGATGCACGTGCACAACTCTCATTGAATGCGTTTTCCTACTAAAAGATGCGTATTAGCGGAATGGCAGTACCTAAAAAAAGCGCGCGCGTACGTTTCCGAGGCGACAATATGGCAACTTGACTAGCGTTGATTCATCAGCAGCTGAAGTGTAGAAGGTATAGACTGCGGAGATTCGGCCACATGGCACAATGTAATCCAGTCATGACTATTTATTCTCGATTGCCAACGACGAGCAAGTCAAGTCGCATGCAAACAAACCTGTCTCCGTTTTGTGCAGCGCGTAGTTCGCCCTAGTTCGAAAGAAAAAAAAGATTGTCCCCAAACTTGTCGGCGTTCAACGCGACGAGGGCCTTCCGAGTGGTTTACCCCCGCGCTTCTTCCGCATGTACGATGGCGTACGCCATCGTACAATCTTACTCGTTTCGTTTTGTTGGATTGCTCTTTGGAATGATTGATTACCTATGTCAGTGCAAACAACACGTCAAATGCTGGCAGTACCTCGGGCATGGGCATGCTGTTTTGCACGACGGGATTTTTGGGCGTTTTTAGTGCCTTCACCAGTGTCATGCCCATTGCGTCCGAAGATCGACTGGCCTTTATACCGTGAACGTCGTGCGTCGCAAACGTACCATGCTTTGTGGTATTTTGTGGCTGCGGCATGTTTGCCAGCGCGCTGCTTTTCTTGGCGCCATATTATCCACTTGTTGGCTTTACGGGCTTGAAAACTTTCATCGCCTATTGGTTGGATTTGTCGTTGCATGTGCTCTGGCAAGCCTGCTTTGGACAGGTAAGTTAATGTCGCATCTCATGCCGACTGTTGAAGTGGGCCAAGTCTTTGGCATTCTGCTTGCCACCGTCTTCTTCCTCGTTAACGGCCTCAATTCCCCTAATAAAGCTTTTCCTCAGGGCTACAAGTGGCTATACAACGCTTCTCCTCAGAAGTACAATTTTGGACGCCTGCCTAATATGGGTTTGCCAGAATACCATTAAATTAGGTAGTTATGTAGCTCATTTCATAATACGATAGCTGAAGAAATCGCAATTGTGGGTGGAGATGTTGTGGATTTCATCCACAGCCTGCTTTTGTCGCTGCTATTCTACACTTCACCGCAGCAATGGAATTGATTCAAGACCCGGCTTTCTGTCTCTCTACCGTCTCTTCTTCAACTATCACCTTAGCATCTTTATTACATCATCAGCAAGGAGTAGCGCATGCTTGCGTCCGCTTCGTCAAGTAGTAAACTGGCCATTGCGTGTACGAAACACGCTTTTGATGCTCAAAAACGTGCTCTACAACTAGCGAAACGTTTTCATGACACACGATTACAAGCACGAGCAGTGAAAGCTTTGGGTTTACTACTATTAGATGTCCAAGCGTTTAGTCCCGCTCGTTTACATCAAGAAGAAGCACTCGCATTGGCATTACAAGCAAAAGACCGAGAACTGGAAGCACGAGTTTATGCCAATCTTGGCAACTTGGCGGTTGCCCAGCGACATTTCAGTCACGCGCTAAGCTGTCATCAACGAGATCTCGAACTTTGCTCGGCAGAAGTGCTCGATTGTCGCTTAGGACGGGCACGAGCTCATCGGAATTTGTCAATTGTTTATGCAAAACTACAGCGACGGGCGGAGCAACCAACATGAACAAGCAGCTTTTCAAGCGGCCTATAGTGACGGAGGAGCGTATCTCTATGACATGATAAACCATCGAGACAAGAGTATAGGTAATATCTGTTTCCAGTCTTCAAGCGATATTGAGCCAGCGCTGGTTACGTTTGTTACTCAACATCTTGCAGACGTTGCCAGTACATTAGGATCGCATCGAGATGGGTGGAACGACGACTTGAGTGGAGCAGCTTTGGAGATCGAGTCGAGAACAGGACAAGGCGATCTGAAAGCAGCGGTTGTTATTTTGGGCGAGTCAAAATTGGTTTTTACATCTAGGTGGCAACAAACATATGGTTGGTGGCCACGAGTGTTCGCAGGTGGCGTATCAGGCCTCTTTCTTAAAAGTAGGTACGGAAATAATTCACCGTGGGACCCTGATGATTGGGATGGCTGTAGAACTAGGAACATCGCTATATTTTTTAGGATGACCATTTTTGAAGTGAAGTTGAAATCGCTACTCACAATATTTGTTACTAGTGGTCGCCGCCCGCTACGTGAGCGGTGGTTTTAATATTGATTTGATGCAAATGGTGTTGGTTTTCACACTGGGTATTATTTTTCTGGCTTCCATCACTCACGATATGCAAGTATGTAACTAATAAAATATAGGGGTTCCCGTGGTTTCACGGTGGCTGTGTGTGTACTCAAACCGAATTCCTGTATGTTGACTTGGGCGTCCACTTAAACAGACAAAACTACAAGAGTCCAAGAAGAAGAGAACAAACAGAAAGGCGTGTTGGTGGGACTAAGAGCAGCATTGTATGTTTCTATTGAAAGCGAATGGTCGTTTGGAATGGTGGGTGCTGTTAGGAGTGACATGGATGAATATGATCGTTTATCCGACAAGTTCCGACACTTTTTCAAGTCTAAGTTCCCCGTTTCGAATAATGTCGGAGCCAAATGTGGTGGAGCCGATTTCCAAATCCATGACCGAAGTCGTGGGTGGAATCCGGATACCCACTGGCCCGGACGACCAACTATCGGAGGGGGTACTCCGTCGATCCTGATCAGCATCGGAATCAGATGAATCACCATTGTGGTGACTGATCTGATCCTCCCGGTCATCTGGCCGGTCTTCATGCTCGTCAGGATCTATGTTTAACTTCATCTCACCTTGTGTACCCGTTCATCGGGGCTAATTACACTCACTTAGGTGGACTCGGTGACGAAAAGGATGATCTTGATCAGGTCGGAGGGTTTGACCTTCTCGAGACGGGGGGTGTCCTCGGGTGGAAACTTCACCGGAGAACGGGTTGGGGTCGACACTTATTCAGTATCTAGGCACTGATCAGGAAAGTTCGTCTGATCAGGCCAGCCAATGAGATATATATATAACGAAACCAAGAAAATGCGATCAATCCACGATCTTCCACAGTAATCCACAAACGTTATCTCCACAAAACCTTTACCAATACTATTAACGTGTTCCAAACACGTGCGCGTTGCGGGTGAGGTTCGATCACCTAAAACAAACCCGTCGGGGGCCTTCCGGTAAGCCAAAATGCGTCTAAGCGCGTCTTAACCGGGAAATCAGTTAAGCAAGAGGGGACTAATCAACCCTGTGCTCCCAATGACCGCACACGTGGCGGAGCGACTCTTTGCTTTAGGGGGAAAATCTAAACCTGTTATTATATATGCAAATGTCCTATACCTGTGTACCATACATCAACTCATGCCTGACCTTTACCTCGAACCTATTTACTTCGTGGCACGGTTGCGTAACACCCTCTTGCCCATCCTGGCTGCACCTTCAAGCTGACCTGTACCGCTTCTGCCCTGATCACGACCCGACTCTTCAAAAGATCTTCAACCCATCCTGATCTTCAACAAACGACCTTGAAACCACTTGAGTCCTGCTCTTCAGCACTTGTTCACTTCGTATATAGTCCGACCAAACCGAGAACTTACTTGCCCTTGCATCTGAACGCTGATCAGAGGCTGATCAGCCCTGATCACGATCGGCATAGTGATCAGCCGAGTGATCAGGTGGTGATCAGGCCGATCAGCCCTTGATCACCTCGGGAACGCTGTGGGTCATCATCATCACGGCTCAATTCATCTGCCAAACCATACTTCCGACCTTTATACCCCGTCAGGGCAACCATAAAACACCGATCTCGGCTGATCAGGCCTGATCAAGCCTTGCCACGTCATCTTCGGACAAACCATAGGTTATCATCACTCACACAACCTGTCACTCCACATGCCCGACTTCATTCTACATCTAATCTTCATTGCTCGGGCATAATAGGCTGATCAGGCCGTAACTTCGTGTCATGATCAACTTCAACCACTATACCATTCAGAGATCGGCTGGTCACCTGCCCTTGATACGTCATGTCAACAGTTACTCTTTTCTTCTTAAATCCACGGGAACTCCACTTAGTGACTGTAGTAACGATCGTGATCGTGATCTCCATCATTCCGCCAGTGTCTGGGACTGGGCTTAACGACCATACTTGGCTGATTTCTCCACGTCGTAAATATCCGTTGGCCACCACCTTTTCTTCTTAATCGTGATCAAACTTTTCCCACCCATCGACTGTCAAATGTTGATGGGTGTTCTATCGTCACCAATCAACGGCCATGTGTGGTCCACTTCGGTCCCAATATTTTTCGATCGCTTTACCACA
>MIQA02018045.1:0-13435 GCA_001887855.2 Sclerospora graminicola | reverse complement strand
TGTGCAGTGACATAAGCGAGTTTTGGTCGAGGCCGTCGGATTGGGAAGTAAAAGTGCCTCAAGTATTGGAGTGGCACGGAAAATCTTCTGTCGGGGCTAGCCTAGAGCGCCCAAACCAAAATCTGCACCCTGTGCCCCCAGTAGGGGTAGGTTTGTCTTTAGAATGGATCTCTATTATGGTAGGAAGCATTGTTGCAGAATCAAGGCATGAAACTTGGACGAACAGACCCTGATTAGATCCTAAGGGTTACCGCACTGTTATGATGTTTGAGCTGGCTGAAAGGTACTATAATGTAACTGGTTTAGTGTCGGGTATCTTGGGCAACGCGACAAATCGCACCCAAATCTTTTCCGAAGAGAGCTTGGAGACATATTTAAAGTCTGGAGACCTTGATGTTGGTTTCTTTTACGCCGTCGAGATGGACAATTTGATAGGTGTAAACTTTATCACGCTCCCAGAGCAAATTAACATGGGCAGCCCCGCTCTCAACAATGACTACGCGACTGTGTCGTACATAAATTCCAAGACGGACACGGTCTACAACGGTTCAGCATCCGTTTATACTGTGACAATTTTGAACAGTGTTATGCACAAGAAGGAAGCGGAAGAGTTTGTTACCTACTTGCTGTCATCTGACGGACGGAAGATTTTGGCGGCACATGGTATGGAAACAGCAAATTTAACGGCCTTTGGCAATACTTCTCTTATTCCGACTCCGATTACAGCGTTTGTCGTAATAAAAGAAATCCATCCACCATTAAACTACATATAGTGTTATACGAGTTTCGAGGAATTCAGTTTTTAAACTGATGATGTTTGATAAATGCATGAGAATTTCAAATGCTTTTTCGTTTGACGCATTGTACGAAAGCAGATTGTAAAGACACATTCTACTTATATTACTACGTGTATTTTACCTAAGTAACAGTATCCATGTCGTCGCGCATTCGGAAGGATGTCTCGCATTTGACGATTCTCTTGCGCTGAATGCTGGCCTAGTTGGTCTTTTCACGCGATATCTCCGCAAAACTTACGCTTGAATTGGGTCCCGATTGCTGCAACAAATTGCATGCGATCGGTGTCGATGTCCTTGTGGGACTTATTGGCAACATTACCGTCAATACGCCTTATAGCGCTTTGCTCCGCTTAAAAATTAGTGGAAGTGGTACGCTCTTTGCCTTGAGATTTACCTCAAGCAGAATAAACCGTATGGACTGGTATCATATCTGACGTCGGAACATGGGGTGTCTTAGCAGCAAGTGGACTGGACTTGAGATACTGTTGCTCTGTCAGCTTTGTTACATCAACTTTTTGCCGAGACAGATACAACGCAATCTCATCAAGCAGCGCGTCGTCGTCTTGGTTTGTTGAATACAAAGTGTCCGAAGATTTAAATTCAGGGACATCACATGTGGCAATGAAAGTAAGAATCTTGAGGCACTTTTACTTCCCAATCCGACGGCCTCGACCAAAACTCGCTTATGTCACTGCACAGCGAGCTTTTGCGCTAATCACGCCGTCTTTTTTGACCGCCACGCTGGAGCTCTGACGAGTATCAGCACAAGCGATTGGATCAGTAATACTAAGTGGTGTGGCGAAATAGTCTAGATTTCCCCACGTCCTCCAGCTTGCAAGAATGTGGATCTCAGTCGGAGATGAAGGACCTTTAGCTTCAAAATTGGCATGTCCTCAATCAAGTTGTGCTCACGCTTTGCCTTCACTATGATTTCTTCTTGCTTCGCCGTCTGTTTGTTTCGAACTGTGTCGCGTCGAGCAGATTGAAGCGGCGCGATGACGACTTGGTGTTCACGCGCATCAACAATGGGGATAGCTACAAAGTTGGGCACGGCAAGCATATTCTCTAGCGCCATCCACCACATCTCAAAGATGGCGCTGGTTGGAGCTCGCAGCGTCACGCTCTGGTGCCTCTGCCCGTAGTGGATTTTAAAGTGATGACGGCGTGCATTTTTTCGGGATATGGAGATGAGATTACTCGTGTCTTGTCGAAGACTTATTTCCAGCTTACCGCCAAAGATTTTGGGGCGAACGATAGTCAGTACGCCCTGGCTGGGGCTTTGTCCGGGAATGTACTTTAGAGACACGATAGCTTTGTGCCTAAAACCGTCACACACGAAGCAGTGAAAGACATTCACGCAAGTCAGTATGACGCGGCAAGCTGTAGAGGAAAATACGACAAAAAGCAATATGGAATTCATACTCACCAGAAAAGCCCGCATGTCTGCATTTTCATGGTGCATCGAAGGGTTTGATAAATACTCATGACGTTTTGATTTGTGTCTTATTAGATTCGTAGCTCGGAGCTTTGCTTCTGTTCTTCAGTGGTGCAAATTAAGCAATGAAGTGTCCTGGAGACGGTCACGCTGCTGGACTCTTTGTACAGAAGGCTGCGAACATGTTACCACGTCAATTAGCTCAAAATTTTTGCTCTGTCTACGAAAGCTGAACACAAATGAAGACGGAATGAAAGGAATCGGTGGATCTCCCAGCCGCTGTGAAGATTGCTTTCAGAGGGCGGTAGCTCTATGTAGATAACGAAGTTTAGCTTCAGCTTGAGCCACCATCAACTAGAAACACAACAAGCAGCGAGGCAATTGGCATCGCCATTGGGACAGGACGTAAGTATTACGGATTTTCTTAGTCAATAGATGGTTGGCTACCGCTTCATTTTCAATAGAAAAATACTTTCGTGTCTTTGATGGAAGGTGCATGTCAACTTGAAGTCCCAAGTAGTGATACCTTCATTCCAACCCTAAAAGTAATTTAATACTTAAAAGTGACGGAATATCATTATATAGAGGTGTTACTTTATGGGATGCATACTTAAGGCAAATAGCATTAACGACGCACACTGCTTTGTGTTACTCCTTCCACAGAACACCCATAGTGTCAGGAGGGCAGATTGTACACTCATCCAGGAAACACATATAACGACAACAGAAGAGGCAGAAGAGGTGACCCGCCTTTGGGAGCGTATGTGGAACTACAAAGGGCAAGAAGGGAGGTTGGCATATTGGAGTGTATCAAATCTCAAGGCAGGTGGAGTAGGGATTCTACTAACACCGGAGCATGGGAGGAAAGCACGTCCCTGGAAGGCCTGTCAGTGGAACAAGCGGGTGATTGCCGTGGAGTTGGAACATTGGAAGATAATAAATATCTATGCACCTGCGGATACTAACACTAACCGTTCTCAGTTTTATAAAGGTATAGGTCAATGGTGTGATGGTACGGATGAAGACGTAATCTTAGCCGGAGACTTCAACTGTGTAGAAGCGCCTCAGTTAGACCGACGAGCACCCGGAAAAGCAGTTAAGACTGAATGCAAGGAACTCTCTCGATTAATTGCGAAAAACGGCTGGTACGATGCGGCGTTAGCTCAATGTTCTGCCTGGGATGTTGAGGAGATATCGGAAAGTTTAGATTTCACCTTTTGGCGAGGCGAGGCGGCAAGTAGGTTAGATCGCATTTATATCCCAAGTCAGAGGTATGATTGGGTGGAATGCTTGGTCACATGCACGCCGGAGGTAGCCTCAGATCATGAAGAGGTATCGACAGTATTGAGAGAACCGAAGAGGAGGCATTCTCTTAGGAACCTTCAAAAGTTCCGACTACGGTACCCAGTGGCTGGAGCAAATCGCAGCAGAGTAATTGAGGAAGTAATTGATGAAGTACGGAAAAGCAGAGGCGAGACGGCACAGCCACATGTAGACTGGGATAAACAAGTTCAATATTGGACGGCTGCAGTAATGAGGGTGCGGAAACGGGTGCGACAAAGACGAAAACGAAAGGCGGTGCAATTGACACAGGCTTTATTTGGAGTGGGCACCTCGCGATCTCAGATAGTAGGAGTAGCAGCGAATGAGGCAGTGACACAGAACCAGGTACGACATGGCCGGAAACTAAGGCGAAGCATGGATTCAATGAGATGGCTGTTCCGACGTACAGCGGTGTGGGAGAGTAACCAACAGGTAACTACAATCACGGTGCCTGGAACAACAGGGCAAGGGTTGCCTATGAAGAGCATCCCATACAAATTTGCATTGGTATGGCGATCGGTTCTAAGTCGCAGACACAGTCAAGTGGAAAACAACTCAATGGAAAAGTGCCTGGAGAGTTTTGTTAAGTTCCCGAGAGAAAGACGAGTGACAGCAAGTGAGAATCAAGCGCTAATGGAACCGATTGATGAAGAAGACATCAAACAAGCCATAAGAACGTTAGAGAGGAGAAAAGCGGGGGGCCCAGACGGGCTCAACAACGACTTCTATAAAGATTTTGCAGACGAAGTGATAAGGGATTTGTGTTTGGTAAGTAATGCAATCCTTCAAGGAGAGGAGCCGCCAAAGACGTTTTTAGAGGCGGTGATAATACCACTTCGTAAAAAGGGTGATTCGGACAACGCGATGGACTACAGACCGATTTCGTTTCTGCAATCAAGCTACAAAATTTTCGCCAAGGTATTAGCAGCAAGACTACAACGATTCCTAGGGAGGTTAATTGGCGATACACAGCAAGGATTTGTTCATGGCAGGAGAATGGACAGGGCGGTTGTGTTGATGATGGACATGATAGAACATTATAGTCACGAACCAAAGTTGAAGAGTGCTGAAAATAGCGGGGGAGTGTTGATGATAGATTTCGCCAAGGCATATGACACTATCGATCGCGAATTTCTCATGGTGGTATTAAGGAAGTTTGGATTCTCACAACGTTTTATTGATATCATGAACAACATACACCAAGGCACGATGGCTCGATTTCTAGTGAATGGAGAACTTTCAGAGGTAATACCAGTAGTTTCGGGCATTAGGCAGGGATGTCCGCTTGCGCCGTTACTGTTTATTCTTGCGGTGGAGCCACTGGGAATGGCTATCTTACAAGACTCGGAGTTAGAAGGCATTACGATTGGCAATGAGACATTGAAGTGGGAACAAAGATTTTCAGCGTTCGTAGACGATTCAACTATCTTTTTTCGAGAAGGGAAACAAATGAAGAGAGCACTTGACTTAGTGGAAAAGTTTGGGCATATGTCGGGGTTGAAGATGCAGAAGGCGAAGAGTCAAGTGATTTTGTTGGAAACGGAAGTGTACCCAGCAGACTGGTACACGGTACCGGTATTGCAACCGGGGGCATCGGTTCGATACCTCGGTTATCAAATAGGGAATTCTTCTCTCAAAGAAAAAAATTGGGTGGGACGAATCAGAGCCATACAACGACGACTGCTAACGGCTACGAAATGTGGAACGTCAGTTGATGAAAGGGTGACACTCTTCAACGCAATAGCGATGCCAGCTATCCTCTTTACGGCGAAAGCGTACTTACCATCGGAAGAAACGCTACGGGAACTAGTCGCATTACAAAAAAGGTTCCTATGGTGTAAAACGACAGACACTGAGCGAGGGCGTCACAAGATCTCGCCACTGTTGCTGTTCACTCCGAAGAAAGCGGGAGGACTGGGTCTAATCTCGATTCCAGCAGCGTTGCACACATTAGTGGTGAAGGAAGCTACGATGTGGTTGTTGGAGCCAATTGATCGCTACAACACGGCCTGGAGAAACTGGACGCAGTTATATGCAGGTAGAAAGGCTAACTTTTGGTTTTCTTATTATGATACAGGTCAGACGGAGACTAGCATGAACAGAGGAAGCGCGGCAGGTATGATAAGTGGATCGATAGCGGCAACACTAGGGCCCTCACTGGAAGAAGGACACGCTCTGATGAAGTACGTAGGGGTACATCTGCCTAAACTAAAGGCGAAGTGTCCAACACAAACACGAGACCCGGCGATCGGAGTGCACACCAATGAAGTGGTTACCGTGGTAGCAGACTTAAGTAACATACCTTGGCATGGATTGGGGTGTGGACACTTAGCAAGATTTTGGGGAAAGTACGCCTGGTCCGGGAACCCGTGGATACGTGATACGGCGGCGAGTTCTCTGACATGGAAGAAGTACGATCGCTGTAAACAAGAGTCGATTGGAGAAATGGGCATTAAAAAGGTGACGGACACAACGTTTACGTGGACCGCGAAGTTCAAGTCGGAGAAAGGACATACAAGGGCGAAGGTAGGACGATGGCTGCTGACGATTATCCTATGCTCCCCACGGGTGGAACCAGGACAAAGTGTGGGTAACCCAGGTCCGCTACGCTTATTATGGACACCAAAGCAATGGCTCTCGATGAAATGGACGGCAGAAGGCGAGAGAATCATCAGAGGACTGGATCGGACGACTGGAAATAATTGTAGATTACGACAAAGGCAGGACGGGCTATACTGGGATTGCGTACAGCTGGAATTACATGATCAGAAGTCGGGTGTCTCGAAGGAGAATGAATGGCCACACGGATTAGTCTTTGAAGCACATCCGGCCATCCATGGCATCGCTTGGGAAACGAATGATGACGTGCGGCCAAGTTCCATTAAACATTGGTTGAGGCGGACTTTTCGTCGACTATATCACAAACTGGTTGCCAAGCCTTTACACAAGATTGACGTGCGCTGGCAAGAGAAGAGAGAGCGAGATACTTGGAACGGGTTTGTCCAAGACCAGACAACAAGAGACGTCTGGAAGCATGACCATATGTTGTCGGACTATCAACGATGGAGTCTCTATCGGATGGCCACGTTTCAGCTCAACTGTTACTATGATGGGTATACATCACAAGGCGGGTGCGCAATGGACAATTATTGCTCTGCACCTGGGAAAGGGGTCACACATATTGTGTGGGGGTGTACGCGTGCGCAAAAACTATGGGCACGCGTGTTAAGTCTATGGAACGGTTGGTGGGCCGAAGCGACGGATCTGGATTATTACAAGTGGTATTTTGTAACCAGGCAGGCCCCACCGGTTTCTAAAGCTATAATGGAACGGTTATCGACCAGATGTGGCAGTCAAGCCAAGGCATGCAGCAAGGAAATGGCCAGATTGTGGTGGGCGATATGTTCTATCGGAACTACTTGGCTATGGCAACTACGAAATGAAAAATTTTTTCAAGGTATACAGAGGACAGAGCATGAGCATCTTGGTTATCTATGGAAGAAGACCTTAGAACAGGTGCAAGCGGTAATTATGTTCGAAAAGAAAAACGCAAGTACGAGGTTACGTGGGATACGTTTACAGATATGTCTCGAAAGCATCCAAGGTGTGATGCAGAACCGACCGAATGATCGTCGGAATTTATTACGCTCGTTTCACCGAGATGAATATCGATCAGAGGAAGGTTTAAATGGAGTACTTAGGCATTTTATTGTAGCTAATAGTTAATTACTAAATAGACTACGTTTTACAACAACAACTTTATTCGTCAAGGCCAGTTTCGAATTTGCAATACGTCATGGCATGTATTCAAAATATCAAACTTGCTACAAGTAACATCCCTATATTTGGATCATTTTTGAGTTCACTCAGTAAAGTACGGGTTATCGTTTTAGAGAGGAGATCAATTATGACCGTGCATTTAAAAAGCTTTTGGAATATTCCCTATTAAATTTTGTCCTTTGAAAATTACAATACTACTCATTATTTGTGTTGAGAGGTTATGAAAGTGAACTTGTCTTAAGTAACAGTCTATTATTGAGGTGGTTTCTACTGCACATTTGTGGTATCTATAACATGTTATTACGGGTGGACTCTCCCAGGCCGTGAACTCACAGACCAGTGTTCAGGCCTGGGCGGATTTAATGCAGGAACTTTTTGTCAAGATCTATGTAAAAAGCAAGGGGCCTTTGTCACGATTACCGCCCATCGCGAAAAGGCTACCGAAATTGAAGCCCAAAGAGGTAGAAAGAATGCTAGAGCTTTTTGAGGAGATTGTGATAAAGAAGCACGACGAATGGGGGGTATGGAAGCAACGCATTCTTCAAGCTGTAAACACGGCACAGAAGTCGACCATGAAGTTAGAAACCATACTATGGAAGATAATTGGACAAGAGAAGGTCAAGGGCGCTACCCCGAGTGGGGCTCAATTAGGCGGATGGGCGCAAAAAGTGAAGGGAGAGGTGAACACATCATCACAACCGGAGTTAGTGCACAAACCTTTTCTCTTTAAGACATCGGTATACAAACCTGAGGAAATTGAATCGTTACGCAAGATATGTGAGCAAATCTATGGAACAAACGTACCTTTGCAATGTCGGGAAGGTACTGACGAAGAGTGGAAAATCGTCCAAGGTCTCGTGGAGGGGACTATATTAGCCCGCCAGATGCCACAATTTATCAAACGCATTATGTCATTTGGCGAGCAAGTACATTTAGTACAAACTATACGTGCTCAGGTAGAAGGGGTGTTTAATCCTCGACCTAAAAGGGGAAAGTCGTATAAAAGAGGCATTCCTCAACACGCGCAGCATTCAGGAAAGTATCTCTACTGCAGCCACGGCAAGGGGAAAAGGGACCAAGGAATTATGGGCAATGATCGCTCAGGTCAAAACGATCAGTTATAATGCGGCCACTCATGCGTTATATTTTCATTTTTTTACACGTCCAATAGCAGAAAATTTTGACGGCATCAAGGTACCGTTTTATCGATTCGATCATACACTTACCAATATGCATAAGAAAAATCTTCGTAAAAAGGGGTCGGCATGGGACCAACAGCTGGATACAAATAGAGAGATGTTTCAACAACATGGAACGTACACATGTGTCTTGAAGAACATCACCAGGTCTATTGACTTAGTGAAATTCTATGGTAGTCTACATGAAATGTTCGGTGTTGGTTTCAATGTGGAGGATTTGGACAAAGGTGGTCCTTTCTCATCAACTTCTACGGAATGGGAGGAAACATTTTACACGGATGTCTGTCCTACGGCCCTACAAGGAATTATACGTATTGCCTGGTTTGATACGTTGATTGTCGTGGAGCACCCCAACATGCGAGGAAAGCGACAGTGTATGCGATGTGGGATGGATGGACACCCCATGCGTGCGTGCACGATGTCCACCGAAATACTCAAGAAGGAAGGGTGCCTCATTATCACCCAGGAAAAGTTGGAGGGTCTTTCCTTACCTAAATCAACTTTTACGAGTATGGAGGAAATTAAGCTGGCAGCCGAGACAAATTTACGGAAACAACAGGAAATATCGGAAGTGAAACCGTCTACACAGGAAGATCCGACATCGGACAAGGAATTAGAGGGAGGTATCCCCAACCCTACAGACGCCCCAGCGGCAACAATTACGGAATCACATCCAGAGGAGACTCACCCTCACTCTTCAGACAAGATGCATAAAGGTGATTTGGCGAAACCACCGTCAGATGATCGATCGAAGACTCCAGTTGATAACACCTGGACCACTGTAAGCAGGTCCTCAAGAGGAAGGGGCAGTGTTACTGCGTCACCCCCAGCAGAGGAGAGACCTCAAACCAATCAGGGGGTATCGATATCTCAAGAAGTACGAAATATGCAGACTGAAGGGACGATGTCAGCTTCATCACGACTCTCCACGAGTCAGCGATCTATCAAACAGGAAGATAGACAGACGGCTACCACCACTGTTCGCTCTCCGAAAGTGCAAATAACAAAAACAAAAGGAGGATTAACAGGAACGGGTCTCGGGGGTCCAGTCATTCAACAGAAAAAGAACACCAGTCTCCTAATCAAGGAAAGCAAAAATCGAGAGGTTATCAACACTATTCTACAAGAGGTCGAAGAGCAATGTGGAAAGATCAGAAGCTCACATGGACGAATAGAGGAGCAGGAGGAAATAGGGGAAATTACGAATATCCTACAAGTAGTGGAACTACTTCAACTTCTTCACGTCAATACCCCAGCGACTGGCAACTGCCAGGTATATGCAGTTAGCCAATCTTTATCTGGTTCATCTTTACTGAGGTGTCCGCCAACAGTGCTCGAAAGATTAGCGTCGGAACTCAAGGAAGGCTGTCTAAATAGGGCGCTAATTGACTTTGACTTGAAGTTTCCACATGAAGTGCGGAAGCAGACTTTACTGAGTTTGGGACGTGGGTACGATAAGATATCAGGGAAAGAATCACTTAAGGAATTTAAAGCATACTTGGAAACGTATGCGAGCAGTGGGTCAAAATTGGACGATATCGTTCATGTACAAGCGTGGGGGAGTAACGATACTTTAATGAGTATCTGTAACAGGGCTGCTGTCACGCGGCTTACACTGTAACTTGCAATGAGGAAGCGTGCAAATTTGTGTAGGACCAAATGTAATTTGGTCCTCCTTAGTTTACTTTAAATAAACCTAGGTAGATAAGTAATTAATGTATTAACTAATTATCGATTAAGTATATATTAATATATATACACTTAAGACGTGAGTGCTAGAAGGTAAGTTTAAGAGTGAATATATTTATGAGTGGTTAAGAGCTAACTAGTATAATTAGACCTAGACTAATCATAGTAACATGTAGTATAAAACTGATCTAATGATATTTTTATCATTAGATGACTTGTCAGATTCAATTATATCAGAATCTGTTTTCAAAGGTGGATTATGACAACTTATAATCCAATGTTCACAATTTCATGTATTACGACTGAAATTGAACTGTGATATTTCTATTCAAATATCACTTATGTAATGGTACACCATTACATCACCCCCACTCAAGCTGGTTGGCCAATAATATATCGTAATATTGGCCAATCGAGTGGTGGCACTTGTTGGTCATAACGATATTCAGTTATAACTCATCTTGACCAGAAGTAATCTAATGGTCAGCAAACGCAGCGGCGCTCTTACGGGCACTGCCGATACTTCGAAAACAGACATCACTTCTGCATCGCATGCGGAGGTGTCGTCGAATGCCGACGCTTCGAACGTAGCGTCGAGGCGCAAGGCAACTTCACAAGATCGCTTGTCTCTCGTGGCAGACGCTGTGGAAGCAGTGTCTAAGCGAGGGCGGGGAGACGTCGCGAATGCAGCGTCTTCCGCATCTCCACCTGCCGCAAGGCGGGTGTCAAAGAAGAAGTTTAACGACCTCTTCGGAGAGTCATCCGACTCCGAGCATGAGGGCGAGGACGATGCCGTCCCCGTCAACAACTCTAGTGGGGTTTAGACTACCAGGACCGCTTCGCCGTTAAGTGATGGCGAAGTGGCTTCTGACGCCGTCGATTACGACAGCGACAATTCGATGAGGCGGTGGCATGAGGAACGTAGGGCTCCTCCTGGACCTCGTCATTCGCCAGGTCGTAGCGAAGACGACTTTGAGATGGTAGGTGGTGCCCCACCCGCCAAGAAACATCGTGCGGAAGCGGCTTTTACTGCTTCCGATTCACTGTGTCGTGTGGAACGTTATGTTTCGTACGAAGTGGGGTTTTGGACCCCCGCATGGGCTCTTGCCTATGATAGTGGTGGGCATGTCAAACGTGATTGTCAATACCCACTGTTTGACATTAATACCCTTGACGATTGCGAGGACCTTCGCAACCGCCATTTCGATCGTAGTACTGACGATAGACGTCGGTACTTCATCGACCTTTTCGACCAGGCTCGTCACTACACGAACCGGAAAGGGTCGAAAAATAATAAGGACGACAAAGACGCCCTTACTCAGAGTTGGAATGCCTTTGTTGAGAATTACAACAAAGATCCCGATAGGTACGTGAAGAAGGTTCACGCAAACCGCGAGCGCTTCTTAAAGTACTCGGTTTCAGGTAAAATGGAGTATATCCATTTCACTTGTATTAAAGAGGGTTTCTCTTGTGGGGTTCCTTCGGGCATGAAGTGCCCGTGTTGTCCCCCTGGAGCTCCTCGTCTGACCGAAAAGGAGCTTAGAGGGTACCGAGGTTTCTCAGTACCCGCTGAAGTTAAGTGCTATGTCGACGCTCTTAAGGCATCGGAAGCTGCTTCGCAGGCATCAGCACCTAGTGTGGGCGTGCCGCCCTCATCAACACTTAGTGCTGACGCTTCTTTTGAGTTCGAGGAGAAGTATCCTTCTCGAACTCACGCAGGAGGTCAGGGGCATCCGCCCTCAACACCTCGATCGGTTCCCAAGAGTCAAACTCTTGGGAATATCCCAACCAACGCACCAAGTACTCGGTACGCTGCCCCTTCTTATAGGAAACCGAGCGCTTCGAAAGCAAGCGCTCGAGAATGTAGCGCTTGTTCCCCTGACTGTCAATCAGGGGCGGCGGGGGCTGATAATTCCCTCGGCGCTGTTGTTGCGGCGCATGGCCATCAGGTCCGCATCCTTGAGAAGCGCTGTGACGCTTTGAGCGAGGACATGTGCCACTCGATGAAAACGTATCGTTATCATCGGGACGAGATTCGTGAGATTCTCGATGCGCAGGTTGTGATGCAGAAGAAGAGTGATCTTCTGATGCTTGACGTTGATCGTCTGAAGTCGGAGGTGGAAACTCTCCAAGCTCTCCAGGCTTCCCACCAGCGGTTGGAGACCGACTACAAGTCTCTCTTGGGAGACTTGAAGAAGCACGGCATTCGCCGTGGTGATGCGACTCGTCCGTAGACGATCGGTATGGTTTGAGTCTCCCAACGTAAAACGTTGGGTGGAGGCGCATGGCCGCGGGAATGTCTAAGGTATAGGCATTCCCTTTAACACCTTGGACCTTAAAGGGCCCAATGAATTTAGGGAGAAACTTCCGTGTAGGGAAGTTGCTTATTGCATGTGTAGGTAGATTAGTTGTAGATAACATAACTAATTCACCTTTTTCAAAAGAATTTGTGTTCTTCCGTCCATTCTTATCTGCATTCTGCTTATCAAAAGCGGAAGCAAGCGCGTCTTTTACATAGCGTATTACAGTTTGACGTTGTAATACGAATTCATCTACTGCTTTGTTGGCAGTGGATGGGTTGTTTTCAGTGTCTGCAGCCATTGCTGCCGACACATATTCCGCATAAGCGGTTTCGGGTTCCGAAACCGCTTGAGTTTCTTCTGTAGTAACAGTAGAAGACTCATCAGTTTCTTCGCAAGTTGCAGCTGCAGCTTGTGCATCGACTCGCTTAGAATTTGAGCGGGTCCCTTCCCCACTTAGATTTGGCGTACCGCCAAGTAAAGCCGGGGTTCGTGGATGCCGTAAGGCATTCACGTAAAACGGTGTGTGCTTGGTAGAAGCATGCACCGATTTGTTTATAGCAAACTCAGTGAGTGGTAAATAATCACTCCACTGCTCGAAGGCATGCGCGTAAGAACGCAGCATGTCGCCGAGAACGCGGTTAACGCGCTCAGTCTGCCCATCCGTTTCCGAATGGTCCGCGGTTGATATCTTCCCAATAACGAGAACGTTTCTTGCCAGAAACGCCCTGTAAATCTTGGATCACGATCCGAGACTATGTTTTCCGGCATTCCGTGTAAACGGAATACCGTGGCAACGAATATCCGCGCCGTTTGCGCAGCGGTGACATTCGCTGACACTGCAGCAAGATGAACCATCTTACTGAAACGGTCTACAAAGACCACAATGCCTGTTTTCCGCCTGTGATCAGC
>MIQA02018043.1:0-14776 GCA_001887855.2 Sclerospora graminicola | reverse complement strand
CGGCTCTGCAGGGATTCCCTGAGCTGATCAGCTCTCTTGCTCCGTCTGGGTCACAGTCGTATAAGCCTCTCGGATCTGCCCTGTCATCGCCCACCTTCTCCGTCGCTTCTTCGCCGATCCACGATGCTGATCAGCCCGTGATCAGCACTGCAGCGGCTTCTGCGTCCACTCCATCCCGTTCGCCGCTAGCCTCGAGATCGACCTCACCGGTCTTGTGTTTGGCGAAACGTAAACGGGCAAGCTCATCAAAGAAGAAGATGGTTCCTGCCAAGCGCTCTCGTCGCATTGCTGACTCTGACGACGAGTCGACAGATTTGGATGAAAGGACGCTAACTGCTTTGGCCCGATCACGCAGCGCTGATCGTCGAATTCCGGTGGCGGCCTCGTCGGGCTCAACTTCACTGACCCGGGCCGTCGCTTTGCTTGACTCCGACGGCGATGACGAAGACGATCTGGAAGACAAGCAACCGGTTTCGGCTGCTCCTAGCGCTCCTCCATCCGCCGGTACGACGCTGACCACCCGACCCCCTTCACTGACGTCTTCATTCCAGCGAGCAAATCGGCGATCAAGCAAGACTATAGTTATGATCCGAATGGGAGATTCATGGATCTTTACGTCGTTATGCAGGGCAAACCGTCGAAGGTTCATATGACGACCCGACGACCCTGGAGTGCCAATCAGGTATGGGATCTAACGCCTCTGGTTCTTTCGGTAAGACGCAAACTCGTCCCTCGCTTGTGGTCCCGTCCGCCAGGGTGGATTTTTCCGATTTTTTTCGTCTTTTTCTGGTTTTTCGTCGACGCCCAAGGACACGCAATGGCAATCGACTGTGGTGACAAAGGGGGCCATCGAGCTTTTGATCGATTCAGAGCCTTGGGATATCCTCATGACGCCTATATCCGGGTTGGGATTTCCTGATCGCCCCTGGTTTGTTGATCTGCAGGGACGCCTGGCGCTGTATTATCAGGAACATGTTCAGGCGATATGGGAGGCGACCCACCATTACCCGATCACAGCGGCGATGCGTAAGGACGCGTGGATGGAGCACTAGTATCATGCTCGCAAGCGCCGACGCAGCAAAGCCGGGGCTGCTTGGGCCATGATCTGCGACTATGTGATCGATGGGATCCAGCGCGGCGGGTGCGACATGGACGTTTTCTTGTATCCTGCCGTGCTGCATCTGCCTGTTCGCCGGGCAGAAATGCAAGGCATCAAGGCCGACGGCGGGGAGTGGTATCCTGGTTATGGGCACCCGACTCCGATCGGCACGTTGCGTGATGCATTGGGCTTTGCCGATCGTCAAGAGCCCTGGCGGAACCAATACCGATCAAGCCCCATGGATCATCCGGCCATCAAGATCTCCCGTCTGCGCACGAAGTATGGCCCGTAATTGTCGTGATAACCAGCTTTCGTTTCATTCTCTTCTTAATCATTAATATATCACGACAGCTTTCTGATAACTTTCATGTTCCATATCCACACTTTATATCCATGTTCCAGCACTATCTTCATCTTGTATGTCGATCGTTCATATGCATGCGAATGTAGTTTTCGTGAATTATATGTATATATATCCATTGACTCTGAACCAGCTCAATCACCTTGATCTCCACTTGTTTAACCATTACCATTGGCTGATCCATCACCATATGTCAACTTAGACTGTTGAGATTCCTGGTTGCCTTCTTCGTGAGTTTGCATTAATCCAAATCGGTTTCGTCTCACCCGATCACGTTCAAACTCCCATAGTAAAGATCCACACTTCAGATCCCGTTCATCTACCCTCGCTTGATCGTCGTAACCTTTCCACTGAACCAAGTAATCACGATGGGTTCGACCAAATCGGGTCCTCTTGCCTGATCGGGTATCCAAAATATTTTCCACTTCAAACTCATTTCGATCCAACGTTCTTTCCTAACTGTCTTCGGGCAAGAGAGCTTCGTCGAAGTCAAACCTTGGCTGATCATCAGATGACAACCTGGTTTTTGGTCGATCAGGGTATTCTCGGACCAGCTTCAGCTTCGACAAGTGGGCGATCGGGAAAACTCCGTAATCGGTACCCGCCGTGATTAACCGGGCGGCATGGTCGCCGATCAGCTCGAGACACGGAACGGTCCATGCCACAGATGTGCTAACTTCCTGGGTTATCTTTCTTTTCGCGATCCAAGTAAAGTCAGACCCTTGATCCCGGTTCAATGTTATGCGAATCAGCTTGGTCATTATTCCGATCGGCTCTCTCTTGGATCGCCCTCCACAGTCGTTCATTCACTTGTTCCCGCGCATGCTGATAATGGCGCTGGAGTCCCATACGCCATCGACGAGCTTCGCGATCTCGACCTCGGGTACATCCGACGGGAATCACCGACTCGATGGTAGATCGGGGTCCCAACCATACGCCAAGTAAAACGGAGTATCTCCCCTGATCCGATCGAAAGAAGAATTCAACACAAACACCAGTCTCTCTGCATACTCATCCCAATATTGTTGAGCGGAATCCGCGACATACATATTAATAGCTCTGATTAGCGCCTGCACCAAGCGCTCGGCCTTGCCGTTCGCTTGCGGACGGTAGGCCATGGTCGCGATTTGTTTCTGACCAAGCATCTCATTGAATGATCGAAAAACTTCAGCCATGAAACCTGGTTCCCGATCGTGCCTGATCACCTCACTTGCTCCGAGCCGCCTAAAAACGCATTCCCCATTACTGCAGGCGACTTGTTGGGCTGTTCGGGTAGATCCCGCCTTCGCGATCACTAGTCCCGTTAACAGATCAGTCCAAATCAGCACGGTGAGACGACGACTTGATTCGCCCTAGAGATCACTCTCACCACCATCTTTGATGGTTTATCTTTATCATTGAAAATGAGACATTGATTAACTACTGTCTCATTTTCAATGATAAAGATAAAGACGTGTTCAATCCAGAGCCGCAGTGGCATTTTCCTCCTCAGTTTCTTCAAACGCGAGGCTCATTTTCCAACTAAACGAGCTACCAATTGCTCGATTCCATTAAGCAGGTGGTTTTCGCGTAAAATCACGAGAGAACCCCCAACTCTGTTGAATACCTTTAGCTCGTAGTAGTGACGATCCACTGGGCTCCTGGTCAGGAGGTAAATTCAGATGGAAACTATGAAGACGCAAACGTTAAATTGACGTAAAAGTAAGTTTTCGATGGCCGTGCAACACTAAAGCGAAAATGTGCAAACTTTCAATGTTCGATACGCCACAATTTCTTTAAAAGTTGCAATTGCCTCCTTATCTTTTTCATCCGAGCCCCGGTCTAATCCAATCAAGGGCACCTGTGTCGCATTAGCTGGCAGTGATTCCCTAGGAATATATAACATGTAAGGCAAACTTTGGTCCTCTGGCATAGGAGGGTAAAACAGGCGAAATACGTTGCCGATTAGGTCCACATACCATTCTTCATCATCGTGCGGATGTTCCTTATCAGAGTAGATATCAAACGGTCGAAAGAATATATGGCCAAGATACCAAAATCCATATTCACCTGACTTTTTGACATTTTTCTCCTCTTTTTCTCGCGGCAGCTAGTGTTGTGCTCGCGCAACGCGAGGAATGCTACACACTTCGCAAGTAGCGCTGGGATTGTCGCCGTTAAATTTTGCACATGTGCAAGAATGGCACTCCCAATACATTTTCAGCTCTTGAGCGCTGATCGTCGGCGGTATCTGAATACGTATACAACGTAGGAGTGCCGACTCCCTGGTCTATCTTGTCTGCAGGATCATCCCATTCAATAAGGCAAAATTTGTACCAATGCATTAAACCCTCAAACGATGCTCTTGGCGCGCAACAAGACCACAGTGAGGCGATCTGCCCCCAAAGATGACCATAAAATCAGCAAAACGGGTCATCGAATCCAAAACAGGCTTTAGTTCGTCATTTCTCCACAAAATTTTCCCCGTTTGGACATCCAGCTTTAGCTCTTGTTGATGACATCTAAATTCCCAGCACCTCCGACATCAGATTCTTCGATTCTATCCCACTCGTCAGTCCGTTCGGTTGATCGAAGAGCAATTCGAATGATGTCTCAGATTACGATTGGCTCTCGGTAGGATATCGTAAAAGCTAAATACATGTACTGTACTTCGAAGTAGTACCGTATCTCACCCCCCCATAGATGACGTTTTATATTCTTGGGTCGTGAGTGCGCCACATAAGGAGGTGTGACTGTACACACCCCTTTTTGCTACACCCCCTGTACTGTGGTGGAGCCGATTTCCAAATCCATGACCGAAGTCGTGGGTGGAATCCGGATACCCACTGGCGATACCCACTGGCCCGGACGACCAACTATCGGAGGGGGTACTCCGTCGGTCCTGATCAGCATCGGAATCAGATGAATCACCGCTGTGGTGACTGATCTGATCCTCCCGGTCATCTGGCCGGTCTGAAGGCTCGTCAGGATCTATGTTTAACTTCATCTCACCTTGTGTACCCGTCGATCGGGGCTGATTACACTCACTTAGGTGGACTCGGTGACGAAAAGAATGATCTTGATCAGGTCGGAGGGTTTGACCTTCTCGAGACGGGGGGTGTCCTCGGGTGGAAATCTTCACCGGAGAACGGGTTGGGGTCGACACTTATTCAGTATCTAGGCACTGATCAGAAAAGTTCGTCTGATCAGGCCAGCCAATGAGAGAGAGATATAACGAAACCAAGAAAATGCGATCAATCCACGATCTTCCACAGTAATCCACAAACGTTATCTCCACAAAACCTTTACCAATAGTATTAACGTGTTCCAAACACGTGCGCGTTGAGGGTGAGGTTCGATCACCTAAGACAAACCCGTCGGGGGTCTTTCGGTAAGCTAAAATGCGTCTAAGCGCGTCTTAACCGGGAAATAGATGAGCAAGAGGGGACTAATCAACCCTGTGCTCCCAATGACCGCACACGTGGCGGAGCGACTCTTTGCTTTAGGGGGAAAATCTAAACCTGTTATTATATATGCAATGTCCTATACCTGTGTACCATACCTCAGCTCATGCCTGACCTTTACTTCGAACCTATTTACTTCGTTGCACGGTTGCGTAACACCCTCTTGCCCATCGTGGCTGCACCTTCAAGCTGACCTGTACCGACTCTGCCCTGATCACGACCCGATTCTTCACAAGATCTTCAACCCATCCTGATCTTCAACAAACGACCTTGAAACCACTTGAGACCTGGTCTTCAGCACTTGTTCACTTCGTATATAGTCCGACCAAACCGAGAACTTACTTGCCTTTGAATATCAATGCTGATCAGAGGCTGATCGGCCCTGATCACGATCACCATAGTGATCGACCAAGTGATCAGGTATAGGTAGTGATCAGGCTGATCAGCCCTTGATCACCTCGGGAACGCTCTGGGTCATCGTCATCACGACTCCATTCATCTTCCAAATCACACTTCCGATCTTTATACCCCGTCAGGACAACCATACAACACCGATCTCGGCTGATCAGGCCTGATCACGTCATATTCGGACCAACCAAAGGTTCACATCACTCACACAACCTGTCGATCCACATGCCCGATCTTCATTCTTCATCTGGTCTTCATTCTTCGGGCATGACAGGCCGATCAGGCCGTAACTTCATATCATAGCCAGCTTCTACCACTATACCATTCAGAGATCGGCTGGTCACCTGCCCTTGGTACGTCATGTTAACAGTCACTATTTTTTATTACATCCACGGGAACTTCACTTAGTAACTGTAATAACGATCGTGATCGTAATCTCCATCATTTCGCCAGTGCCTGGGACTGGGCTTAACGACCATACTTGGCTGATTTCTCCACGTCGTAAATATCCGTTGGCCACCACCTTTTCTTCTTAATCGTGATCAACCTTTTCCCACCCATCAACCGTCATATGTTGATGGGTGTTCTATCGTCACCAATCAACGGCCATGTGTGGTCCACTTCAGTCCCAATATTTTCCGATCGCTTCACCACAGCCGCCCCTGAGACTAACTGTAGCCGCACAACGACTGCAGTTCGACTCACTCACTTTTGAACTTCCTCTCTGGTGATCACCATGGCCGACGCAAGCCAATCTCCTCTTCCTTCTTCGTCTTCTTCGGCTGCCCGCCCGATCGCTTCTTCGCCCTCCGTCTCCAGCTCGGCTACCCCTGCGATCGCCCCGATCGCGACTTCTACGCCGATCACGACCAGCCTCATCCGACCGACAACGGCTCTCGCTTCATATCGACCATCTTGGAGTCTTCCTGCTCGACCTCCGTCAGATCGCCCTCTCCGTTCCTTGGAGCAGCTCACTCGCCTGATAGATGGATCGGGCCCATTCACGTTGGGGCCCGTGGAGGCTTGTCGGCTACGATCGGAACTCCGAAGTGCCATTCCCGAGTTGGTTTCTCTGTACGATACCAACCGGGCACTTACGGCTGAGTTATCCGATCGTCGGATCGCGGCTGATACCTCGGCACGTGATTCCGCTGATCTGGCTACCCAGCTGTCGGCTCTCCGGCTAGATCATGACCGGCTTGGCAAAGATCATGACCGGCTTGACCAAGAACTGCGGGACCTGACTGATCGCTTTCAGGGTGTGACGATGGAGCGTGATCAGTTGTCGGCTGACCTCGCTGCCCTTCGACTTTCCAAGCCCTCGGATACCGTCGCCTCCTTACAGTCGCTGATCGACTCGATGGCTATTACCATCCGTGATCAGGGTACGTTCATCTCATTCACTCTTTTGTAATCCGTTTTTGACTCTCCGTGTTTGTTTCCAGATGAGCGTATTGAGGCGATGAAGGATTCGATGGTCGAGATGGTAGATCATCTGCAACGCATCGATGATCACCGTCTCAACCGTGATCAGCTGCTGTGTGACAAGATCCGCACTGCCGAGGACGTAGAACGTCGGGAGATCGAGGCTCGCTACTCGGATGAACAGGTCCAGCTCTTGGCCAAACAACTTTCTGATTCTCGCATCGGCCGTACCGATATACAGAAGAGGTTGTGCGAGAGTCGGAAAGTGGCTGAAGATTGCCGGCACGGACTCAATCTTGCTCGGGTTAAACTTGAAACCCTAGAGCTTGATGATCGCGCCTGGCTTCAGCATAACGCTGACCTGAAAAATCTCGCGGTGCAAACCATGGATAGGTGGACCAAACCAGACACCGGTTCAGGATCAGTCCGGACGGCCTTGCAACGGCTTCCCGGGCTGATCAGCTCGTTCACTCCATCTGGCACACCGCCACAGTCTCCTGAGTTTGCCCCGCCTTCGCCCGCGTCCTCCGTCGCTTCCTTGCCTGTTCGTAGTGCTGATCAGCCCGTGATCAGCACTTCAAAGGCTCCCGCGTCATCTCAATCTTGTCCACCGGCGACTCCAAGATCAATGCCTTCGGCCTCAAGTTCTGGGAAGCGTAAGCAGACCAGTTCATCAAAGCAAAAGATGATTCCCGCCAAGCGATCACGTCTCGTGGTCGAATCGGATGACGAATCAACCGATCTGGACGAGAGGACGTTGTCTGTTCTGGCTCGATCGCGCAGCACTGATCGCCGTACGCCAGCACCAAGTTATTCGGGCGTGAATTCGCTGGCCCAGGCCGTTACTTTGCTGGAGTCAGATAACGACGATGACGATGATCTCGAGGAGGAACCACCGGCTCAAGCTGATCCTGACATTCCTCCGACGACCACTGGGGCAGCGATCGCTCCGCCACCCAATTTTACGGGCGTCTTCATCCCCGCGGATCGATCGTCGATCAGAGAAAACGACTACAGCTACGATCCGAACCAACCGTTCATGGATCTGTATGTCGTTATGCAGGGGAAGCCGACTCCCGCTCACATGGCCACACGGAAACCTTGGAGTGGTGATCAGGTCTGGGATCTGACGCCTCGGGTTCTCGAAGTGCGGCAGAAAAGCGTCCCTCGCTTGTGGTCCCGCCCGCCAGGCTGGATCTTCCCGATCAGATCGCCGGCACCCAAGGACAAGCAGTGGCAACCAAGGTTGCTGACCAGAAGTGCTATCGAACTTATGATCGATTCGGCACCCTGGGATGCCCTCCTGACACCCATGCCCGGGCTGGCGTTTCCTGATCGCCCTTGGTTTGTCGAGCTACAGGGGCGCTTGGCTTTATATTACCAAGAGCACGTGCAAGCGATATGGGAGGCGACTCACCATTTCCCGATCACGACGGCGATGCGCAAGGACGCGTGGATCGAGCATTACCATCATGCTCGCAAGCGTCGACGTACCAAAGCCGGGGCTGCTTGGGCCACGATCTGCGATTATGTCGTCGACGGAATCCTGCACGGCGAGTGTGATCTGGACGTTTTCCTGTTCCCTGGCGTCCTGCATTTAACTGTTCGTCGAGCGGGATCGCGAGGACTCAAGGCTGACGGCGGGGATTGGTATCCCGGTTATGGGCACATAACTCCGGTCGCCACACTGCGTGATTGCTTGCTCTGGACCGATCAGCATGAGCCTTGGCGAAACCAGTTCCGATCGAGTCCCATGGATCATCCAGGGTACAAGATTTCTCGCCTGCGCACTAAATATGGTCCATGATCGTCGTGATAACCAGCTTTTATTTCGTTCTCCATAATCACTTAATATATCACGACATTCCTTGATGATCTTCTCGTTCCACTTTCGTAAATCTTGTTCATGTCTCATTATCACTTCCATCTTGTAGGTCGATCGCTCTCATGTGTACAGGTATAATTCTTGAGTAATATATAGATATGTATATGCATTCGTTTCTTCCAAACCAGTCCAACCGCCCTGATCTCCACTTGCCCGATCATCATATTTGCTGATCAGCCACAATGTGTCAACCCAGGCTATTGAGATTCCTGGTTACCCTCTTCGTGGGTTTGCATCACTTCAAATCGATTCCTTCTCACCCGATCACGTTCGAATTCCCTCAGTAACGCTCCACAGTTCAGATCACGCTCATCTATCCACTCGGGATCGTCATAACCCTTCCAACGAACCAAATATTCACGGTGGGTTCGGCCAAAACGGGTCTTCTTGCCTGATCGGGTATCCAAAACCTTCTCCACCTCGAATTCGTTCGGGTCCAACGTTCTTTCCCAACTATCTTCGGGTAAGAGAGCCTCGTCAAAATCAAACCTTGCCTGATCGTCACATGACAACCTAGTTTTAGGCCGATCAGGGTATTCTCGGACCAGTTTTAACTTCGACAAGTGAACAATCGGGAAAATTCCATAATCAGTACCCGCGGTAATCAGCCGAGCGGCATGATCACCGATTAGTTCGGCTACACGGAACGGTCCATGCCACAAATGTGCTAACTTCTTGGCATATCCTTCTTTCACACGATCCAAGTAAAGCCAAACTCTTGATCCTGGCTCGATATTATGCGAATCGGCCTGATCATTGTTCCGATCAGCTCTTTCTTGGATGGCCCTTCGTAATCGTTCGTTGACTTGTTCCCGCGCATGTTGGTAGTGACGTTGGAGTCCCATACGCCATCGACGAGCTTCGCGATCTCGACCTCGTGTGCAACCAACAGGGATCACCGACTCGATGGTAGATCGGGGGTCCCAACCATATGCTAGATAGAAGGGAGTATCTCCCCTGATCCGATCAAACGAGGAATTTAATGCAAACACCAGTCTCTCCGCATATTCATCCCAATCTTGTTGCGCGGAGTCTGCGACATACATCTTGATAGCCCTGGTCAACGTTTGTACCATCCGCTCGGCTTTACCATTCGCCTGTGGACGGTACGCCATGGTCGCGCTCTGTTTCTGGCCAAGCATCTGATTAAAAGATCGGAACACTTCGGCCATAAAACCTGGTTCACGATCATGCCTGATCACTTCACTGGCTCCAAACCGTCGAAACACACATTCTTCGTAACTGCAAGCGACTTGTTGAGCCGTTCGTGTAGATCCCGCTTTCGCGATCACCAATCCCGTGAACAGATCAGTCCAGATCAGCAACTCGGTATTGCCCTTGAACGATTTTGGGAGGGACGGTATGTGATCCATCGCGATCACTTGGAAAGGGTAGGTCGCCTGGATATTTCCAGGTGATCTCCCCCGGATATTTGGCATACCTTTTCCAGTTTCGCAATCCGTACATGTCCCAACAAACTTTTGTATACTTCGATATAATCCTCTCCAATGGAAATGTTTACGGATCCTGTGGTACGTTCGTCCTACGCCCTGGTGGCCACCCTCCAAACTAATATGATAATGGTGTAAGATATCAGCTTGTAAAGTCTCCGGGATCACGAGTCTGGCCGATCGGTCCAAATCCGCATCGGCCTGATCAGCTTGTACATAGTAAAACAATAGATCATTTTCGTCGATCTCGTAGTTAGACGCGATCTTGGCACAATCTTTTGCCTCACTCTGGCTCAGCTTCTCCAGATCACCCTTTAGAAACGCCTTCAAGTCACCGATCCATTTTTCCTCGTCTTGAGCCTTGAGAATTCTTTCGATCCGCATCTCTTGTACTATTTCCTCTGTCAGGCTTTCGCGAGAGGGTGATCTGTTGGGTGGTGATCTGGTTCGTGATCTCGTCGTGATCAAGATCTGGGCTGCTTCCTTTTCATTTTCCACACGGATCAGCTCCGGCAGCCTATTGATCTCCACCAGTTCTTCCAACAGCGCTTGATCAGTGATTATCGATCCGGCCTGATCACGCATAGCCATAGTTGCTAAGTGATCTGCACTCCGATTCCAATCACGTTTCACATGCAAAAGATCATGTCTTGGCCACCCACGTAAAGCTTTCATAACGCGATCATTCAGTAGTTTCAAACGCGGCGCTTTACAGTCGATCTCTCCAGTGATCTGCCGAATCACCAGGTTTGAATCTCCGCATATAATTACTCTTCCAATCTTTTGCTCTTGCAAGAGATCCAAACCTAGCAGCAGACCACGATATTCAGCCTCATTGACCGTGATACCTGGAGTATAATCTGAACCGGCTGATATAACAGTCCACTCTGGCAGTTTCCATAGCAACGCGCTATACGCCCCTACACCTTTCTTCACACTCGCTGATCCGTCGAAACTCACAACGATCAGATCTTCTTCCGAGCCGACGATCGGTGGGGGTATAGTGATCGATTCACGTGGTTGCTTCCGAGGAGCGACCTCGATCAGGGCTTCATCGACTTCTGATCGGGGCGTGATGCTGGCTGCCAGCGTCCCAAGAATTTCTTCTTCGCCCTTGGTGCACTTAATGATCTCCAAAGTCCACTGAGATAACACCGCTGCCCATCGCCCCAGTCTTCCGTCTAAACCACTCGCGGATAGTAACCACGCCAGACTAGATCGCTTAGACAATACCTTAATTGATCTAGTTACCAGCATAGAGTAGCAAACATCCAACACACGTAATAACGCTAGCACTTCCTTATCCACAATGCCATAGTTAACTTCATTCGGTTTTAATGTTCGGCTTGTGAACGTCACCGGGCAATAAACTCCGTCGTGATCTTGGACTAGTGCGGCCGATATTGCCCATTTACTGGCATATAAGATCACCACGGGAATCTTCTCCGGATCGAAGTGTTTCAGTATCGGCGTCGAGATCATCTTCGCCTTTAACATACTGAAGGCTACCATAGCGCGATTCATGTGATCTTCCGACCCTGGCACAGTTCGATCAGTTGGTGATCCAATCTCGAGATCCGTTTCAGTAGCTTCAACCTCGTGATCAGTCCCAATTGGTGATCCTCCCATCCGATCACGTTCTCTCAGGCCATGATAATCAACTTCCTTCAATTCATAAAGTATAGCGGCGTAGATCGAGAAGTCCTCGATAAATCTGCTATAATAATTCAATGATCCGAGGAAGGATTGCATGGCCTTCAACGATCGGGGAAAAGGTAAGTTGCTGAGAGCGGCTAGATCTTTCGGATTTGCTTCCAAGCCTTGGATCGATACGTTATGGCCGAGGTAAGCGACCTTGGGTTGACCCCAGAAACTCTTGACCACACTGATCGACAAATTCCAGCGCTCGCAGGTGTCTAGGAGTCGTTCGACCTTATCGCATAGCATATCCCAGGATGTTGCCGTGACCAAGATATCATCTATGTATGATCGCCTTCCCAATACTGATCGGCCCTGATCTTGGTCTGGCTCACCTTCCGTAAACACATCGTGTAGATCAGTGGCTTCCCGATCAGCACTGATCTGGAAATACCCATAGAGAGCATTGTCGATCAGCCTTTGGTAGATCTGTGGGGCATTCTTTAATCCAAACGGCATCCGATTCCATTCAAAAAGCCCAAAAGGTGTAACGAAGGCCGAGATCTCTCGAGCGCGATCAGTCATCGAAACCACCCAGAAACCACTAGCCATATCCAACGAACAAAACCATAAAACTTTATCCAGATCTTCTAATAAGTCGTTGATCAGGGGCATCGGGTAGACCATCAACTTCGTGGGGCGATTCACCATTCTGTAGTTGATACACAATCGAATATCAACCCCATTCTTCTTAGTTACAATCACGATCGGTGATGCCCACTGCGATGTTGATGGTCGGATGATCTTTGTACTCAGCAAACCTTTGATCAAATCGGATAACTTTTCCCGGTATTGAGGTGCAACTTTACGACAACGCTGAGCGATCGGCCTTGCATTTCCCACGTCTATATCACAAACAGCTCCAAATGCGGCTGGGGGTAGGGCGTTACCTTTCCCCATCAGTAAGTGACGCCTCTTCCAGATGATCTTCTTTAGCTGATCGATCTGCTCGGGCGTATTCACCTCGGGATCGCCGACTTGTAAATCTTCCATGGTGACTTCTGGCATATTTGGCGATACTTCCGGTAACACAGCCATCTGCTTCTCGATACCTTCAATATACTGATCGCCACCTTCGTGTATACACACTTGCTCGTCCACCTGATCTACCTTTTTCTGATCGGCATCATCTTGAGTCGCCCCTTGTACGTCATCGACTGGTGGTTTACTTCGGGTTCACCTTCCTCTGTAATGACTTCGGCTGGTTCATCCTCCTTTTTTTTCTCATGATCGTTCTTGAACTCCTCACTGTCATTTTCGCTCTCTGGATCCGTTGTTTTCGGTGAGCCGGGTCTAATTATATTCAATATTTGTGGACCTTTTTTGACCCGGTTTTCCCCTGTCGCTTCGATCGGTGGTCTCCTGATCAGCAGCTTGGTCGGCGTAGAATATTCCGGCTTCTCGACCATAGGTGAGGTATCTTCATCCGCTAAGTCTTCGTCACTGATCATGTCCGTGGTGGCTTGATAAGCCAGATTCTGCCATTCAATGTATCTTCGTGATCCCACTGAAACATATCCGATCTGTCGGGGTACTTTTCCTTCAGGTTACCACATCCCTAAGATCATGTCTTCATGGATGATCAGCGGCTGATCGGATATATTTGTGACTCTGATGTAGCTTGATCGGCCGATACCTTTAACGAACGTTGGTACCCATCGTTCGCCACGGGTCAGCCACAATTTTTGTTGCCGATCACTCGACCGAATCATGACATCGACTGATCGGGACACCCCAATGTTCTCGTACTGATCCATTTTTAACATCCGTACATGAGTACCATATAAAGGTCGTCGGCCAGATAACTGAATCTGCACTTCATCCGGCAGAGTCAGGGTTCCATGAGATAGGTCAAGTCGTATACCGGCTTGTACCATAAAATTCATCCCCAATATCGCGTCCTGACCGGCTAGCCGGCCAACCCAAGCGTTAAAATAGTAGACTAGGGATCCTGCCAGGGTGATCTTCACACGTGATCGTCCTTCCGTCATATATGAACTCTCGCCAATCCCAACACATTCTTGCCTCTGGGTACTGTCTATACGACATCCCCCCTTACGAGCAAAGGCGGAGTCGATGATCGAGACTTCCGCCCCAGAGTCAAATAAATAGTGGCTTTTTCATTGTTGATCTTTCCGTTAGCTTTTGCCTGTTTAAACCACTTGTCGGGAGAGTGATACTTCCAGTATCCTCGGGATTCGCCGGGCAGTAGGTCCAGCTCCATGATCACGTCCGATCGGGAATATTCATCCACTCTGAGACTGTGGATCGGGCATCGATCGATGCTATTTGAATTAGAACATGTATTGTCGGTTATCTTCTTTTCCTCAAACTTATCTCCGCTACCGACATATGCATAAATGCAGAACGTAGATCGCTCGGCTCGAACCAGATTCCAACCTGGCGAGCGATCTAGTTTAACATTTTCTCGACATCTGGTGGGAGCATGCCAGCATGTTTAGTCGCACATACCACTTGCGCATCAGATTAAAGAATTCTTCGATAGGGCAGGCGCCGGCGTCATGAAGCTTCCCACAGGTCTTGCATACGAAAAAACAATGATCAGAACGGTGACCTTTACGATCACATTTTCCACACGTAATTCTTTTCCAACAATCACGATCTCCATGTTTGGTCGACCCACAATGCACACATTTCTTACGAGATCGGTCCTGATCAGGTTGAATACCACCAGGTTTCCGTCCGTCCATACCATTAGTCGATGATTTCGGGCGGTACATTGGTTCCGTCGTAAATACATGACGGTACTGTTCCTCGTCCGAACTCAGACTCGACTGGCCACTTTCTTCTTCAGAGCCTGAACTGTCTGATTCCTTCACGATCATTCGAATCGCTCTGGCTGGCCGGGCTGCCGGTATCTTGCCCTGATCAGGGTGTGGCTTGGACCGGTACCGGTTCGATCCTACCTCGACCTTAGGCTGTCGACTCTTGGCCCGCTGCAACGTCCTTAGAGTCAGTTCCAGTTGTTCTGAGTCCTTTATACGG
>MIQA02018042.1:0-15440 GCA_001887855.2 Sclerospora graminicola | reverse complement strand
CTTCCGGTAAGCCAAAAATGCGTCTAAGCGCGTCTTAACCGGGAAATAGTTGAGCAAGAGGGGACTAATCAACCCTGTGCTCCCAATGACCGCACACGTGGCGGAGCGACTCTTTGCTTTAGGGGGAAATCTAAACCTGTTATTATATATGCAAAAGTCCTATACCTGTGTGCCATACCTCAACTCATGCTTGACCACCTTTACTTCGAACCTATTTACTTCGTCGCACGGTTGCGTAACACTCTCTTGCCCATACTGGCTGCACCTTCAAGCTGACCTGTACCGATTCTGCCCTGATCATGACCCGACTCTTCAGAAGATCTTCAACCCATCCTGATCTTCAGCAAACGACCTTGAAACCACTTGAGATCTGCTCTTCAGCACTTGTGCACTTCATATATAGTCCGACCAAACCGAGAACTTACTTGTCCTTTCATATCAACGCTGATCAGAGGCTGATCGGCCCTGATCACGATCAACATAGTGATCGACCAAGTGATCAGGTGGTGATCAGGCTGATCAGCCCTTGATCACCTCGAGAACGCTCTGGGTCATCATCATCACGACTCAACTCATCTTCCAAACCACACTTCCGATCTTTATACCTTGTCAAGACAACCATACAACACCGATCTCGGCTGATCAGGCCTTGCCACGTCATCTTCGGACCAACCAAAGGTTCACATCACTCATACAACCTGTTAATCCACCTGCCCGATCTTCATTCATCATTTGATCTTCATTCTTCGGGCATGACAGGCCGATCAGGCTGTAACTTCGTATCATAGCCAGCTTCAACCACTATACCATTCAGAGATCGGCTGGTCACCTGCCCTTGGTATGCCATGTCAACAGTCACTATTTCTTATTATATCCACGAGAACTCCACCTAGTGACTGTGACAACGATCGTGATCGTGATCTCCATCATTCCGCCAGTGCCTGGGACTGGGCTTAACGACCATACTTGGCTGATTCTTCCACGTCGTAAATATCCGTTGGCCACCACCTTTTCTTCTTAATCGTGATCAACCTTTTTCCCACCCATCAACCGTCATACGTTGATGGGTGTTCTATCGTCACCAATCAACGGCCATGTGTGGTCCACTTCAGTCCCAATATTTTCCGATCGCTTCACCACAGCCGCCCCTGAGACTAACTGTAGCCGCACAACGACTGCAGTTCGACTTACTCCTTTTTGAACTTCCTCTCTGGTGATCACCATGGCCGACGCAAGCCAATCTCCTCTTCCTTCTTCGTCTTCTTCGGCTGCCCGCCCGATCGCTTCTTCGCCCTCCGTCTCCAGCTCGGCTACCCCTGCGATCGCCCCGATCGCGACTTCTACGCCAATCACGACCAGCCTCATCCGACCGACAACGACTCTCGCTTCATATCGACCATCTTGGGGTCTTCCTGCTCGACCTCCGCCAGATCGCCCTCTCCGTTCCTTGGAGCAGCTCACTCGCCTGATAGATGGATCGGGCCCATTCACGTTGGGGCCCGTGGAGACTTGTCGGCTACGATCGGAACTCCGAAGTGCCATTCCCGAGTTGGTTTCTCTGTACGATACCAACCGGGCACTTACGGCTGAGTTATCCGATCGTCGGATCGCGGCTGATACCTCGGCACGTGATTCCGCTGATCTGGCTACCCAGCTGTCGGCTCTCCGGCTAGATCATGACCGGCTTGGCAAAGATCATGACCGGCTTGACCAAGAACTGCGGGACCTGACTGATCGCTTTCAGGGTGTGACGATGGAGCGTGATCAGTTGTCGGCTGACCTCGCTGCCCTTCGACTTTCCAAGCCCTCGGATACCGTCGCCTCCTTACAGTCGCTGATCGACTCGATGGCTATTACCATCCGTGATCAGGGTACGTTCATCTCATTCACTCTTTTGTAATCCGTTTTTGACTCTCCGTGTTTGTTTCCAGATGAGCGTATTGAGGCGATGAAGGATTCGATGGTCGAGATGGTAGATCATCTGCAACGCATCGATGATCACCGTCTCAACCGTGATCAGCTGCTGTGTGACAAGATCCGCACTGCCGAGGACGTAGAACGTCGGGAGATCGAGGCTCGCTACTCGGATGAACAGGTCCAGCTCTTGGCCAAACAACTTTCTGATTCTCGCATCGGCCGTACCGATATACAGAAGAGGTTGTGCGAGAGTCGGAAAGTGGCTGAAGATTGCCGGCACGGACTCAATCTTGCTCGGGTTAAACTTGAAACCCTAGAGCTTGATGATCGCGCCTGGCTTCAGCATAACGCTGACCTGAAAAATCTCGCGGTGCAAACCATGGATAGGTGGACCAAACCAGACACCGGTTCAGGATCAGTCCGGACGGCCTTGCAACGGCTTCCCGGGCTGATCAGCTCGTTCACTCCATCTGGCACACCGCCACAGTCTCCTGAGTTTGCCCCGCCTTCGCCCGCGTCCTCCGTCGCTTCCTTGCCTGTTCGTAGTGCTGATCAGCCCGTGATCAGCACTTCAAAGGCTCCCGCGTCATCTCAATCTTGTCCACCGGCGACTCCAAGATCAATGCCTTCGGCCTCAAGTTCTGGGAAGCGTAAGCAGACCAGTTCATCAAAGCAAAAGATGATTCCCGCCAAGCGATCACGTCTCGTGGTCGAATCGGATGACGAATCAACCGATCTGGACGAGAGGACGTTGTCTGTTCTGGCTCGATCGCGCAGCACTGATCGCCGTACGCCAGCACCAAGTTATTCGGGCGTGAATTCGCTGGCCCAGGCCGTTACTTTGCTGGAGTCAGATAACGACGATGACGATGATCTCGAGGAGGAACCACCGGCTCAAGCTGATCCTGACATTCCTCCGACGACCACTGGGGCAGCGATCGCTCCGCCACCCAATTTTACGTCTTCATTCCCGCGGATCGATCGTCGATCAGAGAAAACGACTACAGCTACGATCCGAACCAACCGTTCATGGATCTGTATGTCGTTATGCAGGGGAAACCGACTCCCGCTCACATGGCCACACGGAAACCTTGGAGTGGTGATCAGGTCTGGGATCTGACGCCTCGGGTTCTCGAAGTGCGGCAGAAAAGCGTCCCTCGTTTGTGGTCCCGCCCGCCAGGCTGGATCTTCCCGATCAGATAGCCGGCACCCAAGGACAAGCAGTGGCAACCAAGGTTGCTGACCAGAAATGCTATCGAACTTATGATTGGTTCGGCACCCTGGGATGCCCTCCTGACACCCATGCCCGGGCTGGCGTTCCCTGATCGCCCTTGGTTTGTCGAGCTACAGGGGCGCTTGGCTTTATATTACCAAGAGCACGTGCAAGCGATATGGGAGGCGACTCACCATTTCCCGATCACGACGGCGATGCGCAAGGACGCGTGGATCGAGCATTACTATCATGCTCGCAAGCGTCGACGTACCAGAGCCGGGGCTGCTTGGGCCACGATCTGCGATTATGTCGTTGACGGAATCCTGCACGGCGAGTGTGATCTGGACGTTTTCCTGTTCCCTGGCGTCCTGCATTTAACTGTTCGTCGAGCGGGATCGCGAGGACTCAAGGCTGACGGCGGGGATTGGTATCCCGGTTATGGGCACATAACTCCAGTCGCCACACTGCGTGATTGCTTGCTCTGGACCGATCAGCATGAGCCTTGGCGAAACCAGTTCCGATCGAGTCCCATGGATCATCCAGGGTACAAGATTTCTCGCCTGCGCACTAAATATGGTCCATGATCGTCGTGATAACCAGCTTTTATTTCGTTCTCCATAATCACTTAATATATCACGACATTCCTTGATGATCTTCTCGTTCCACTTTCGTAAATCTTGTTCATGTATCACTATCACTTCCATCTTGTAGGTCGATCGCTCTCATGTGTGCAGGTATAATTCTTGAGTAATATATACATGTATATGTATATGCATTCGTTTCTTCCAAACCAGTCCAACCGCCCTGATCTCCACTTGCCCGATCATCATATTTGCTGATCAGCCACAATGTGTCAACCCAGGCTATTGAGATTCCTGGTTACCCTCTTCGTGGGTTTGCATCACTTCAAATCGATTCCTTCTCACCCGATCACGTTCGAATTCCCTCAGTAATGCTCCACAGTTCAGATCACGCTCATCTATCCACTCGGGATCGTCATAACCCTTCCAACGAACCAAATATTCACGGTGGGTCCGGCCAAAACGGGTCTTCTTGCCTGATCGGGTATCCAAAACCTTCTCCACCTCGATTACGTTCGGGTCCAACGTTTTTTCCCAACTATCTTCGGGTAAGAGAGCCTCGTCAAAATCAAACCTTGCCTGATCGTCACATGACAACCTAGTTTTAGGCCGATCAGGGTATTCTCGGACCAGTTTTAACTTCGACAAGTGAACAATCGGGAAAATTCCATAATCAGTACCCGCGGTAATCAGCCGAGCGGCATGATCACCGATTAGTTCGGCTACACGGAACGGTCCATGCCACAAATGTGCTAGCTTCTTGGCATATCCTTCTTTCACACGATCCAAGTAAAGCCAAACTCTTGATCCTGGCTCGATGTTATGCGAATCGGCCTGATCATTGTTCCGATCAGCTCTTTCTTGGATGGCCCTTCGTAATCGTTCGTTGACTTGTTCCCGCGCATGTTGGTAGTGACGTTGGAGTCCCATACGCCATCGACGAGCTTCGCGATCTCGACCTCGTGTGCAACCAACAGGGATCACCGACTCGATGGTAGATCGGGGGTCCCAACCATATGCTAGATAGAAGGGAGTATCTCCCCTGATCCGATCAAACGAGGAATTTAATGCAAACACCAGTCTCTCCGCATATTCATCCCAATCTTGTTGCGCGGAGTCTGCGACATACATCTTGATAGCCCTGGTCAACGTTTGTACCATCCGCTCGGCTTTACCATTCGCCTGTGGACGGTACGCCATGGTTGCGCTCTGTTTCTGGCCAAGCATCTGATTAAAAGATCGGAACACTTCGGCCATAAAACCTGGTTCACGATCATGCCTGATCACTTCACTGGCTCCAACCGTCGAAACACACATTCTTCGTAACTGCAAGCGACTTGTTGAGCCGTTCGTGTAGATCCCGCTTTCGCGATCACCAATCCCGTGAACAGATCAGTCCAGATCAGCAACTCGGTATTGCCCTTGAACGATTTTGGGAGGGACGGTATGTGATCCATCGCGATCACTTGGAAAGGTTAGGTCGCCTGGATATTTCCAGGTGATCTCCCCCGGATATTTGGCATACCTTTTCCAGTTTCGCAATCCGTACATGTCCCAACAAACTTTTGTACACTTCGATATAATCCTCTCCAATGGAAATGTTTACGGATCCTGTGGTACGTTCGTCCTACGCCCTGGTGGCCACCCTCCAAACTAATATGATAATGGTGTAAGATATCAGCTTGTAAAGTCTCCGGGATCACGAGTCTGGCCGATCGGTCCAAATCCGCATCGGCCTGATCAGCTGGTACATAGTAAAACAATAGATCATTTTCGTCGATCTCGTAGTTAGACGCGATCTTGGCACAATCTTTTGCCTCACTCTGGCTCAGCTTCTCCAGATCACCCTTTAGAAACGCCTTCAAGTCACCAATCCATTTTTCCTCGTCTTGAGCCTTGAGAATTCTTTCGATCCGCATCTCTTGTACTATTTCCTCTGTCAGGCTTTCGCGAGAGGGTGATCTGTTGGGTGGTGATCTGGTTCGTGATCTCGTCGTGATCAAGATCTGGGCTGCTTCCTTTTCATTTTCCACACGGATCAGCTCCGGCAGCCTATTGATCTCCACCAGTTCTTCCAACAGCGCTTGATCAGTGATTATCGATCCGGCCTGATCACGCATAGCCATAGTTGCTAAGTGATCTGCACTCCGATTCCAATCACGTTTTACATGCAAAAGATCATGTCTTGGCCACCCACGTAAAGCTTTCATAACGCGATCATTCAGTAGTTTCAAACGCGGCGCCTTACAGTCGATCTCTCCAGTGATCTGCCGAATCACCAGGTTTGAATCTCCACATATAATTACTCTTCCAATCTTTTGCTCTTGCAAAAGATCCAAACCTAGCAGCAGACCACGATATTCAGCCTCATTGACCGTGATACCTGGAGTATAATCTGAACCGGCTGATATAACAGTCCACTCTGGCAGTTTCCATAGCAACGCGCTATACGCCCCTACACCTTTCTTCACACTCGCTGATCCGTCGAAACTCACAACGATCAGATCTTCTTCTGAGCCGACGATCGGTGGGGTATAGTGATCGATTCACGTGGTTGCTTCCGAGGAGCGACCTCGATCAGGGCTTCATCGACTTCTGATCGGGGCGTGATGCTGGCTGCCAGCGTCCCAAGAAGTTCTTCTTCGCCCTTGGTGCACTTAATGATCTCCAAAGTCCACTGAGATAACACCGCTGCCCATCGCCCCAGTCTTCCGTCTAAACCACTCGCGGATAATAACCACGCCAGACTAGATCGTTTGGATAATACCTTAATTGATCTAGTTACCAGCATAGAATAGCAAACATCCAACACACGTAATAACGCTAGCACTTCCTTATCCACAATGCCATCGTTAACTTCATTCGGTTTTAATGTTCGGCTTGTGAACGTCACCGGGCAATAAACTCCGTCGTGATCTTGGACTAGTGCGGCCGATATTGCCCATTTACTGGCATATAAGATCACCACGGGAATCTTCTCCGGATCGAAGTGTTTCAGTATCGGCGTCGAGATCATCTTCGCCTTTAATATACTGAAGGCTACCATAGCGCGATTCATGTGATCTTCCGACCCTGGCACAGTTCGATCAGTTGGTGATCCAATCTCGAGATCCGTTTCAGTAGCTTCAACCTCGTGATCAGTCCCAATTTGTGATCCTCCCATCCGATCACGTTCTCTCAGGCCATGATAATCAACTTCCTTCAATTCATAAAGTATAGCGGCGTAGATCGAGAAGTCCTCGATAAATCTACTATAATAATTCAATGATCCGAGGAAGGATTGCATGGCCTTCAACGATCGGGGAAAAGGTAAGTTGCTGAGAGCGGCTAGATCTTTCGGATTTGCTTCCAAGCCTTGGATCGATACGTTATGGCCGAGGTAAGCGACCTTGGGTTGACCCCAGAAACTCTTGACCACACTGATCGACAAATTCCAGCGCTCGCAGGTGTCTAGGAGTCGTTCGACCTTATCGCATAGCATATCCCAGGATGTTGCCGTGACCAAGATATCATCTATGTATGATCGCCTTCCCAATACTGATCGGCCCTGATCTTGGTCTGGCTCACCTTCCGTAAACACATCATGTAGATCAGTGGCTTCCCGATCGGCACTGATCTGGAAATACCCATAGAGATGATCTGGAAATACCCATAGAGAGCATTGTCGATCAGCCTCTGGTAGATCTGTGGGGCATTCTTTAATCCAAACGGCATCCGATTCCATTCGAAAAGCCCAAAAGGTGTAACGAAAGCCGAGATCTCTCGAGCGCGATCAGTCATCGAAACCACCCAGAAACCACTAGCCATATCCAACGAACAAAACCATAAAACTTTATCCAGATCTTCTAATAAGTCATTGATCAGGGGCATCGGGTAGACCATCAACTTCGTAAGGCGATTCACCATTCTGTAGTCGATACACAATCGAATATCAACCCCATTCTTCTTAATCACAATCACGATCGGTGATGCCCACTGAGATGTTGATGGTCGGATGATCTTTGTACTCAGCAAACCCTTGATCAAATCGGATAACTTTTCCCGGTATTGAGGTGCAACTTTACGACAACGCTGAGCGATCGGCCTCGCATTTCCCACGTCTATATCACAAACAGATCCGAATGCGGCTGGGGGTAGGGCGTTACCTTTCCCCATCAGTAAGTGACGCCTCTTCCAGATGATCTTCTTTAGCTGATCGATCTGCTCGGGCGTATTCACTTCGGGATCACCGACCTGTAAATCTTCCATGGTGACTTCTGGCATATTTGGCGATACTTCTGGTAACACAGCCATCTGCTTCTCGATACCTTCAATATACTGATCGCCACCTTCGTGTATACACACTTGCTCGTCCACCTGATCTACCTTTTTCTGATCGGCATCATCTTGGATCGCCCCTTGTACGTCACTCGACTGATGGTTTACTTCGGATTCACCCTCCTCTGTAATGAATTCAGCTGGTTCATCCTCCTTTTCTTCCTCATGATCGTGCTTGGACTCTTCACTGTCCTTTCCGCTAACTGGGTCCGTTGTTTTCGGTGAGCCGGGCCTAATTATACTCAATATCTGTGGACCTTCTTTGGCCCGGCCTTCCCCTGTCGCTTCGATCGATGGCCTCCTGATCAGCAGCTTGGTCGGCGTAGAATACTCCGGCTTCTCGACCATAGGTGAGGTATCTTCATCCGCTAAATCTTCGTCACTGACCATGTCCGTGGTGGCTTGATAAGCCAGATTCTGCCATTCAATGTATCTTCGTGATCCCACTGAAACATATCCGATCTGTCGGGGTACTTCCCCTTCAGGTAACCACATCCCTAAGATCATGTCTTCATGGATGATCAGCGGCTGATCGGATATATTTGTGACTCTGATGTAGCTTGATCGGCCGATACCTTTAACGAACGTAGGTACCCAACGTTCGCCACGGGTCAGCCACAATTTCTGTTGCCGATCACTCGACCGGATCATGACATCGACTGATCGGGACACCCCAATGTTCTCGTACTGACCCATCTTTAACATCCGTACATGAGTACCATACAAAGGTCGTCGGCCAGATAACTGAATCTGCACTTCATCCGGCAGAGTCAGGGTTCCATGAGATAGGTCAAGTCGTATACCGGCGGGAACCATAAAATCCATCCCCAATATCGCGTCTTGACCGGCTAACCGGCCAACCCAAGCATTAAAATAGTAGACCAGGGATCCTGCCAGGGTGATCTTAACACGTGATCGTCCTTCCGTCATATATGAACTCTCGCCAATCCCAACACATTCTTGCCTCTGGGTACTGTCTATACGACATCCCACCTTACGAGCAAAGGCAGAGTCGATGATCGAGACTTCCGCCCCAGAGTCAAATAAAATAGTGACTTTCTCATTGTTGACCTTTCCATTAGCTTTAGCCTGTTTAAACCACTTGTCGGGAGAGTGATACTTCCAGTATCCACGGGATTCACCGGGCAGTAGATCCAACTCCATGATCACGTCCGATCGGGAATATTCATCCACTCTGAGACTGTGGATCGGACATCGATCGATGCAATTTGAATTAGAACATGTATTGTCGGTTATCTTCTTTTCCTCAAACTTATCTCCGCTACCGACATATGCATTAATGCAGAACGTAGATCGCTCGGCTCGAACCAGATTCCAACCTGGCGAGCGATCTAGTTTAACATCTTCTCGACATCTGGTGGAAGCATGCCAGCATGTTTAGTCGGCACATACCACTTGCGCATCAGATTTAAAAATTCTTCAATATGGCAGGCACCGGCGTCGTGAAGCTTCCCACAAGTTTTGCATACGAAAAAACAATGATCAGACGGGTGACCTTTACGATCACATTTTCCACACGTAATTCTTTTCCAACAATCACGATCTCCATGTTTGGTCGATCCACAATGCACACATTTCTTACGAGATCGGTCCTGATCAGGTTGAATACCACCAGGTTTCCGTCCGTCCACGCCATTAGTCGATGATCTCGGGCGATACATTGGTTCCGTCGTAAATACATGACGGTACTGTTCCTCGTCCGAACTCAGACTCGACTGGCCACTTTCTTCTTCAGAACTTGAACTGTCTGATTCCTTCGCGATCATTCGAATCGCTCTGGCTGGTCGGGCTGCCGGTATCTTGCCTTGATCAGGGTGTGGCTTGGACCGGTACCGGTTCGATCCTACCTCGACCTTGGGCTGTCGACTTTTGGCCCGTTGCAACGTCCTTAGAGTCAGTTCCAGTTGTTCTGAGTCCTTTATACGGAGCAGGGTTAGCTGATCAGCCAGATCGCGATTGTCCAGAGTCCCAATGAAGTGTTCGACATGTTCGCGGGCTATGTCCGGGTGTCGTGGGTCCTTGATCGGCATTTTCGCGCGTAGACCAGCAACATTCAACCGATGTAAGTACTCGATCGGCGTCTCGTCGGATCTTTTCTTCATGTGATAGTACTGTCTAGCGACAGGCACCCCCGAGTTGCAATATTGTTCTTCAAACTCTTCACACAACCGAGGCCACTTCAAACGCACTTCACGACTTAGCTGTTTAAGCCAGTTCTTGGCCGGGCCTTTCATTAGATCAGCGAAGATCAGGCATCTTTCAGCTTCCGGTGTCTTGTCCCTCAGAAAAGCTGACTTAGTCCGGCTTAACCAACCTCTGGCATGATCGTCATCCATATCTTTGCCGGTGAAATCCTTCACTTCCGAGATCGCAGACATTTGTACTCGGGTGATCGCTCCTGATTCACTGTCAAATGCCTGCGCGGAGGCCATATTCGCTCTACGAGGCATCTCAATGTCCAGATCATCTGGATCGAAATGTTGGCTGATCTCGCCCTCTGACTCCATGTCCACATCACTCCGTGGGGGTGATCGGTGAAATCGGTCCTGGTGATCGGCCTGGCATATCGAACGGACGATTCCGGCTGATCGAACTGATTCCATATCCACATCCACGGGTCTCTTGACCGATTTCTCGGCGGACTGATTCATATTCGGTGCCGATCGCCATGGTTGTCCTTGTCCAGGTGTATACTGAGGCAATCCACATTGATCACCCGCAAATCGGTTCATCATTGTCGCGAACATGGCTTTTAATTGCTCTGGGACCTCCGGCATGTTGGTATGACCAGTGTTGGAGGTCGGACTAGCCTGTGGCACTTCCTGAGCGTCTTCGAAACTATCGTCCGATCCGACTCTACCAGGTTCAGGCTTTCTCTTCCTGTTCTGCGACTCGGTCTTGGGGTCGATTTGCTGGATCCCTTTCGGGCCCAACGTCATACGTGTGATCCCAACCGAGGAGTCGGTGGATGCCGCTCCAGATTGTGATGACGATTGATATATCGACTCGATATCCATAGGATACTCCACCAACTGTGATCGGTGCGAAGGATCCGCCATCGGCGACTGAACCACTGGGTTCGCCCCTAGTAACGAGGCAAGATGATCATACAGGGTGATCATAGATTCTCTGATCGTCTCTTGATCCAGATCAAATAGCATATTCGCGTCGAAGGCACCGGTAGTGAAGCCAACCTCGTCGATCTGCGCCAAGAGGTTCCTGATCAGATCAAGTTGACTGCCTGTGATCACCGGCCGGGTCGCTCGACCTTCCAGCTTCCTGATGATCTTAGGCTTGATGATCTTCATCACTGGGTTGGTAACCAGGAACTTGTGAAATTCTCGAAGATAGAACAGTCGTTCCACATCTTGGACAGTGGTCTTCTCGGCTGGTTCAATCTTCTCTTCGTCTTCCTCGAAGATCTTCGGTTTAGGTTTCACATATTTTTTAGGTGGATCACAATGATCCGCCCCCATGTTTTTTTCTGTCTTTTTTCATTTTCTTCTTATGCATAGGATCAAGGTTAACACCTCGATCCTTTCCTGGGTTATAGTCAACTTTACTATAACCCAGATCGGCCCCGATCGGGGCCATGTGGGGAGTTATTTCATCTTTAATCTCGACCTGACACTCCACCAGACCAGGTCGATCATCGCTTCCTTTAGAAATGGACAGCATCGGAGGCGATACGCCTTCCTCCAATACACCCGAAAAAGTTTCCTCCACTTTGATTTTTACATCTTTTTCATCATCAAAGGAATCACGGTGATATCCTGAGTCACCAAGTGATCCGGGCACGCGCACCATTGTGGTGGAGCCGATTTCCAAATCCATGACCGAAGTCGTGGGTGGAATCCGGATACCCACTGGCCCGGACGACCAACTATCGGAGGAGGTACTCCGTCGATCCTGATCAGCATCGGAATCAGATGAATCACCACTGTGGTGACTGATCTGATCCTCCCGGTCATCTGGCCGGTCTTCATGCGCGTCAGGATCTATGTTTAACTTCATCTCACCTTGTGTACCCGTTGATCGGGGCTGATTACACTCACTTAGGTGGACTCGGTGACGAAAAGGATGATCTTGATCAGGTCGGAGGGGTTGACCTTCTCGAGACGGGGGGTGTCCTCGGGTGGAAATCTTCACCGGAGAACGGGTTGGGGTCGACACTTATTCAGTATCTAGGCACTGATCAGGAAAGTTCGTCTGATCAGGCCAACCAATGAGAGAGAGATATAACGAAACCAAGAAAATGCGATCAATCCACGATCTTCCACAGTAATCCACAAACGTTATCTCCACAAAACCTTTACCAATATTTCTTAACGTGTTCCAAACACGTGCGCGTTGCGGGTGAGGTTCGATCACCTAAAACAAACCCGTCGGGGGTCTTCCGGTAAGCCAAAATGCGTCTTAGCGCGTCTTAACCGGGAATCAGTTGAGCAAGAAGGGACTAATCAACCCTGTGCTCCCAATGACCGCACACGTGGCGGAGCGACTCTTTGCTTTAGGGGGAAAATCTAAACCTGTTATTATATATGCAAAAGTCATATACCTATGTACCATACCTCAACTCATGCCTGACCTTTACTTCGAACCTATTACTTCGTCGCACGGTTGCGTAACACCCTCTTGCCCATCCTGGCTGCACCTTCAAGCTGACCTGTACCGATTCTGCCCTGATCACGACCCGACTCTTCAAAAGATCTTCAACCCATCCTGATCTTCGACAAACGACCTTAAAACCACTTCACCTGCCCTTGGTATGTCATGTCAACAGTCACTATTTCTTATTACATCCACGGTAACTCCACTTAGTGACTGTAATAACGATCGTGATCGTGATCTCCATCATTCCGCCAGTGCCTGGGACTGGGCTTAACGACCATACTTAGCTGATTCTTCCACGTCGTAAATATCCGTTAGCCACCACCTTTTCTTCTTAATCGTGATCAACCTTTTCCCACCCATCAACCGTCATATGTTGATGGGTGTTCTATCGTCACCAATCAACGGCCATGTGTGGTCCACTTCAGTCCCAATATTTTCCGATCGCTTCACCACATATATACGATCTATGTTCCAACGCAAGATATGCTGGCTGATATATTGAATAAAGCGCTAGCTTACCCGAGATCGAGTGAGTTGCGAGCAGCTTTCGGTCTGGACGACAGATAAATTTTACTTCAAGAAGTAGTGTTGAAAATTAAAGTTGAAATTTGATTTTCACGTAAGAGAACTGAATTAGATTGATCATCATGGGGCTATTTTCACACGCCGCATATAAAGTGGGTTTCGAAACTACGCATTAGTTTCAAAGTTATTTTCAGCACACTTCGCATGCATGCTTGAACACTTAGGAAGATAAACTCTTTCTAATATATATTGTATTACTTAAGTCATTGCTTACGTTTGCTTTGGACACCATCTACGTGGACACTACTGTTTTGCTATAACACTTTGAGGCTAAAATTCGGCACTCTCGACTGCAATACAAGTTTGACAAATTTAACAGCGGCATCTACACTAAAGTCTTCTTACTTACGTGAATATGGAGGCTAACAACTTGTAACCACTAGCTACCGCTACCATGCTTCAGGCTTGTATACTAAATAATACGAAATGTCATCTACCATTTTATAAACGTGATTAGTCGACGCGGTGATCGCAATCTTGACGCAAGGCTATAGACTACCGCTGTCCAGTTCCAGGGAAAAAATCGGAATAAGCTCCAATCACCACATAGTATCTTGGTCCTGTAACGTTTGGGAATCCACCGCGAAGAACATACAACAAGAGAATTGTCGTGTGGATTTTCAGGCCAGCCAGCTTTTCTTCTCCTGGTTGTTCTCTGGTTTCGGGTCTGACCCGCGGTTCTGGCCAATCAGAATCTTCGATTGTTGGGCTCATAACCTGTTGGGTTTGGTCACTAGTTGTAGCCATGTCACTTTAATGACTCCTATGTGTAATTACTTAATAGTACCGCAAAACATTAGTTGTGTCCGACAGTCATGTTCCCACAATAATAATTATCCTGAGAACCTGTGGAATGTGATGTTCCCCCTCTGACATTTTATACTGAACTGAACGACAAGGCCTTTGCTTGAGAGGGGCGAACACGGTACATCAGCAGGTTTGGCAAACGCTAGTGTAACTAGGTGAAGCTCCGATTTTAAATAAAATACCAATTAAAATAAAAATAAATCCATATTGTTACTACTTCCAATCGGGTTTCTCCCTCGCTCGAGCTGCAGCTTGCTGCTGCGCACGGAATGCCTTCTTGAGAGAGACACTCTTTGCAATGCCTTTAACGTATGGTGGGGCTTGGATGATTCGTCGCTTGAACGTGCACTAGGCAAACTCGTCTATTTCTCTCTCTTGAAGTGCTCGACGCTGCTTGAAAATTTGAGCTTCACTTTTCTGTTGAATGCGCTGTAGATACGTATCGGGATTGGAGGGGACCTTGAGACGACCTTCGTAGCGATCCGACACGCGGTTCATCTGAGGCCGGAAGGTCAGTGCTATCATCTCTTCTTGTTCCACTTTCAGCTTCATGAGCTGCTGAGTTGTCTCACGACGCTACAGATCGCCGCGGCTAAGTTCTGTGATGGATCGAGGTTTCCGCTTGGTACGAATTTGATTGATTTCTGGCTTAAATGTGCAATTCGGATCCTGATAATGCGAATAGGTGACAATTGTTACAAGATCAAATAGCCTTAGCAAGTGCAAATACAAGTGGTCTTATCGTTGATCGGACATTCTTATTCTTTACAAACTCGTAATCTTTCCGAAGTGCATATATCCGATTCGCTCGATGAAATCACCCTTACGCCCGTTTTCCATTAAAGCAAGTGACTTTCTGTTGATAGCAGGTTTATAGCCAGGAGTCAACTGCTGATTGGTTAGTTCAATGCGCTTGTGGCGAGCCTGCGTGTGAAATTGTTGCCTCTTCATGAAGCTTTTAAGCTGACGAGCTCGCTTCTCATTTTCTTCGCTGCTCTGACCAGCGTCAACAGATCGTGGTCCCTCTCCGCGCCGTATTTCCGACGACGAGCGAGGTCGATTTGGCCCTCCAGGATGCACCGATATGTCGTCTTGGCTGGACCATGTTTCCTTGTGGTATCCATCCTGGTTGCCATCAAATGATAAGCTTCTTCGCCTAGGATTAGCTAAAGGTTCTTCATCTCCGCAATATGGCTGGCTTAAACGTTCGTAGATGTTCTGTTGTAGGTAATGTTGCGCGGGTTGAGTAGGCAGCAGGTTGAGTTGCCAGCAGCCACCAATTTTTTAAATTGGCTGTCAGTGAGTGCATTCTGTCGGATAGAACAAAAGGATTTCTGCTTTGGAATGGGGTGTTTTGATTGGACAAATATTATCGTCAGATACAA
>MIQA02018041.1:0-22822 GCA_001887855.2 Sclerospora graminicola | reverse complement strand
ACGCCCTTTATATGGCACTCATGTGCGGATGCTCAAAATGGGTCAGTACGAAAACATCGAGGTAGCCCGGTCAGTCGACGTGACGATTCGGCCGAGCGATCGGCAACAGAAATTGTGGCTAACCCGTGGTGAACGATGGGTACCAACGTTCGTTAAGGGTATCGGCAGATCAAGTTACATCAGGGTTACGAATATATCCGATCAGCCGCTGATCGTTCACGAAGACATGATCTTAGGGATGTGGCTACCCGAAGGGAAAGTACCTCGACAGATCGGGTATGTCTCAGTGGGATCACGAAGATACATTGAATGGCATAATCTGGCTTATCAAGCCACCACGGACCTGATCAGTGACGAAGACTTAGCGGATGAAGATACCTCACCTATGGTCGAGAAGCCGGAATATTCTACGCCGACCAAGCTGCTGATCAGGAGACCGCCGATCAAAAAGCGATAGGGGAAAGCCGGGTAAAAAAAGGTCCACAAATATTGAATATTATTAGACCCGGCTCACCGAAGACAGCGGGTCCAGAGGGCGAAAATGATGGTGAGGAGTTCAGGAACGATCTTGAGAAGAAAAAGGAGGATGAATCTGCCGAAGTTGTTACGGAGGAAGGTGAACCCGAAGTAGATCACCAGTTGGATGACTTACAAGGGGCGACTCAAGATGATGCTGATCAGGAAAAGGTAGATCAGGTAGATGAACAAGTGTGTATACACGAAGGTGGTGATCAGTACATTGAAGGTATCGAGAAGCAGATGGCCGTTTTGCCGGAAGTATCGCCCAATATGCCAGAAGTCACCATGGAAGATCTACAGGTCGGTGATCCCGAAGTGAACACTCCCGAGCAGATCGATCAGCTAAAGAAGATCATCTGGAAAAGGCGCCATTTACTGATGGGGAAAGGTAACGCCCTACCCCCAGCCGCCTACGGAGCTGTTTGTGATTAGACGTGGGAAATGCGAGGCCGATCGCTCATCGTTGTCGTAAAGTTGCACCTCAATACCGGGAAAAGTTATCCGATTTGATCAAGGGTTTGCTGAGTACAAAGATCATCCGACCATCAACATCGCAGTGGGCATCACCGATCGTGATTGTGATAAAGAAGAATGGGGTTGATATTCGATTGTGTATCGACTATAGAATGGTGAATCGCCTCACGAAGTTGATGGTCTACCCGATGCCCCTGATCAATGATTTACTAGAAGATCTGGATAAAGTTTTATGGTTTTGTTCGCTGGATATGGCTAGTGGTTTCTGGGTGGTTTCGATGACTGATCGCGCTCGAGAGATCTCGGCTTTCGTTACACCTTTCGGACTTTTCGAATGGAATCGGATGCCGTTTGGATTAAAGAATGCCCCACAGATCTACCAGAGGCTGATCGACAATGCTCTCTATGGATATTTCCAGATCAGTGCTGATCGGGAAGCCACCGATCTACATGATGTGTTTACGGAGGGTGAACCGGACCAAGATCAGGGCCGATCAGTGTTGGGAAGGCGATCATATATAGATGACATCTTGGTCACAGCAACATCATGGGATATGCTGTGCGATAAGGTCGAACAGCTCCTGAACACCTGCGAGCGCTGGAATTTATCGATCAGTGTGGTCAAGAGTTTCTGGGGTCAACCTAAGGTCGCCTATCTTGGCCATAACGTGTCGATCCAAGGTTTGAAAGCAAACCCGGAAGATCCGGCCGCTCTCAGCAACTTGCCCTTCCCCCGATCACTGAAGGTTATGCAGTCCATTCTCGGATCTCTGAATAACTATAGCCGGTTTATCGAAGACTTCTCAATTTACGCCACTATACTATATGAACTGAAGGAAGTGGATTATTATGGGCTACGAGAACGTGATCGAGTGGGAAAATCACTAAGTGAGGCTGATATCGAAACCAAAATTACTGAAACGGATCTCAAGACTGAATCACTGATCGATCGAACTGTGCCGGGGTCAGAGGACCATATGAAGCGAGCTATGGTAGCCTTCAGTATGTTGAAGGCGAAGATGATCTCGACGCCGATACGGAAACATTTCGATCCGGAAAAGATTCCTGTGGTGAGTCTATACGCTAGTAAATTGGCAATATCAGCTGCACTGGTCCAAGATTTGCTAATATTACTCTTGTTGTGGCATTACTATACATCCTGGCTCTACTATCTTTATTCTTCATGCTTATTAAATATTGTAGCAAATAATGCTGTGTCATTATAAAATAAGAATCCTCACGACGAAATTTATTGCCCGGTGACGTTCACAAGCCGAACATTAAAACCGAACGAAGTTAACTATGGTATTGTGGTGGATAAAGAATTGCTAGCATTATTACGTGTATTGGATGTTTGTTACTCTATGCTGGTAACTAGATCGATTAAGGTATTGTCCAGGCGATCTAGTTTGGCTTGGTTACTGTCAGCGAGTGGTTTAGACGGGAGACTGGGGCGATGGGCAGCGCTGTTATCTCAGTGGACCTTGGAGATCATCAAGTGCACCAAGGGCGAAGAAGAAATTCTTGGAACACTAGCAGCCAGCATCACGCCCCGATCAGAAGTCGATGAAGCCCTGATCGAGGTCGCTCCTCGGAAGCAACCACGAGAATCGATCACTATACCCGATCGTCGGCTCGGAGGAAAATCTGATCGTTGTAAGTTTCGACGGATCAGCGAGTGTGAAGAAAGGCGTGGGGGCGTATAGCGCGTTGTTGTGGAAATTGCCAGAATGGACTGTTATATCTGCTGGTTCAGACTACACTCCGGGTATCACGGTCAATGAAGCCGAATATCGCGGTCTGCTGCTAGGTTTGGATCTCTTGCAAGAGCAAAAGATCGGAAGAGTAATCATATGCGGAGATTCAAACCTGGTAATTCGGCAGATCACTGGAGAGATCGATTGTAAAGCACCGCGTTTGAAGTTGCTGAACGATCGCGTTATGAAAGCTTTACGTGGATGGCCAAGTCATGATCTTTTACATGTGAAACGCGATTGGAATCGGAGTGCAGATCATCTAGCAACTATGACCATGCGTGATCAGACCGGGTTGATAGTTACGGATAAAGCATTGTTGGAAGAATTGGTGGAGATCAATAGACTGCCTGAGCTGATTCATGCGGAAGATAAAAAGGAAGCAGCCCAGATCTCGATCATGACGAGATCACGAACCAGATCACCACCTAACAGGTCCATCTCTCGAGAAAGCCTATCAGAAGAAATAGTACAGGAGATGCGGATCGAAAGAATTCTCAAGGCACAAAACGAGGAAAAATGGATCGTTGATTTGAAGGCGTTTCTGAATGGTGATCTGGAGAAGTTGAGCCAGGGTGAAGCAAAAGATTGTGCTAAGATCGTGTTTAACTATGAGATCGACGAAAACGATTTGTTGTTCTACTATGCGCAAGCTGATCAGGCCGATGCAGATCTGGACCGATCAGCCAGGCTCGTGATCCCAGAGACTTTACAAGCTGATATCTTACATCATTATCACGTCAGTTTAGAGGGTGGTCATCAGGGCGTATGTCGGACATACCACAGGGTTCGCAGACATTTTCACTGGAGAGGCTTATATCGAAGCATCCAAAAGTTTGTTGGAACATGTACGGATTGCGAAACCGGGAAGGGTATGCCGAACATCCGGGGTAGATCACCGGGAAATATCCAGGCGACCTACCCTTTCCAAGTGATAGCGATGGATCACATACCGTCCCTGCCAAAATCGTTCAAGGGCAATACAGAGTTGCTGATCTGGACTGATCTGTTCACGGGATTGGTGATCGCGAAAGCGGGATCTACCCGAACAGCCCAACAAGTCGCTTGCAGTTATGAAGAATGTGTCTTTAGGCGGTTTGGAGCTAGTGAGGTGATCAGGCATGATCGGGAACCAGGTTTCATGGCCGAAGTTTTCCGATCATTCAATCAGATGCTTGGTCAGAAACAGAGCGCGACCATGGCCTACCGTCCGCAAGCGAACGGTAAGGCTGAACGCATGGTACAGACGCTAACCAGAGCTATCAAGATGTATGTCGCGGATTCCGCTCAACAAGACTGGGATGAGTATGCAGAGAGGCTGGTGTTTGCGTTGAACTCCTCTTTTGATCGGATCAGGGGAGATACTCCGTTCTACTTGGCGTATGGTTGGGACCCCCGATCTACCATCGAGTCGGTGATTCCTGTTGGATGTACCCGAGGTCGAGATCGCGAAGCTCGTCGATGGCGTATGGGACTCCAGCGTCACTACCAACATGCGCGGGAACAAGTGAACGAACGACTGCGGAGGGCGATCCAAGAAAGAGCCGATCGGAACAATGATCAAGCCGATTCCCATAATATCGAACCGGGATCAAGGGTCTGGCTTTACTTGGATCGCGTGAAAGAAGGATACGCCAGGAAGTTAGCGCATTTGTGGCATGGACCATTCCGTATATCCGAATTGATCGGTGATCATGCCGCCCGGTTGATCACTGCTGGTACCGATTATGGAATTTTCCCGATCGTCCACTTGTCGAAGCTGAAGCTGGTCCGGGAATACCCCGATCGACCAAAAACCAGGTTGTCATCCGATGATCAGCCAAGGTTTGACTTCGACGAAGCTCTCTTGCCCGAAGACAGTTGGGAAAGAACGTTGGATCAAAATGAATTTGAAGTGGAAAAGATTTTGGATACCCGATCAGGCAAGAGGACCCGATTTGGTCGAACCCATCGTGATTACTTGGTCCGGTGGAAGAATTATGACGATCCCGAGTGGGTAGATGAACGTGATCTGAACTGTGGAGCTTTACTAAGAGAGTTTGAACGTGATCGGGTGAGACGAAATCGATTTGGGGTGATGCAAACCCACGAAGAGGGCAACCAGGAGTCTCAATAGCCTGGGTTGACACATTGTGACAGATCAGCCAAAGGTAATGGTCGAACAGGTGGAGATCAAGGTGGTTGAGCTGGTTCAGAGTCAATGGATATATATATATGTATAATGTATGAGAACTACATTTGCGTACATGTGAACGATCGATATACAAGATGGAGACAATATTGGGACCTGGATATGAAGTGTGGATATGGAATGTGAAAGTTATTAAGAAGTTGTCGTGATATATTGATGATTATGGAAAGAACGAAACGAAAGCTGGTTATCACGACAATCACGGACCATATTTCGTGCGCAGACGAGAAATCGAAAACGTCGGATGATGCATGGGGCCTGATCGCTATTGGTTCCGCCAGGGTTCTTGGTGATCGGCAAAGATCAAGACATCACGCAACGTGCCGATCGGAGTCGGGTGCCCATAACAAGGATACCACTCCCCGCCGTCGGCCTTGATACCTCGCGCTTCCGCTCGGTGATCAGGCAAAATCGTTGTGAGGGTGGCCCAGAGAGTTTTCGAAGTGATTTCGGGCTGATCGCCCCGATCACTCGGCTGACCGCTATGCCGATGATGATCGGGGCTGATCAGCCCCGAACCGGCGTTTAGACAGCTGATCACGCTTCATGGTCAAACTTTGAACGCGACTTGTCATGTCCTGCAGATCTTGATCAAGTTTGTCGCGATCTAATCGGAGAGTCGACAGCTGGCTAGCCAGATCGGCAGAATCACGTTCTAGGGTATCGATTACGACCCAGCGATCGAATATTTCGGCATTAAGCGCCCGATTGGTATCATATAGGGAGATCAACTCGGGAATTGCGCTTCGGAGTTCCAACCGTAGTCGGCAAGCTTCCATGGACCCCAACGTGAGTGGACCAGATCCCTCCACTAGACGAGCGAGCTGTTCCAAGTAACTGACAGGGCTATTTGAGGAGGGCCGAGCGGGAAGACTCCAAGGCGGACGATACGAAGTCAGGGTCGTTGTTGGACGGATGAGACTGGTCGTGATCGGTGCCGTGGTCGTGATCGGGGTGGTCGCTGGATCAGCCGAACTTGAACTGGGAGGTGAGTCGGTGATCGGAAGGGCAGCCGAAGATGGCGAAGAAGGAAGAGAAGATCGTCTCGAGTCAGCCATGGTAGTCGCCAAAGAGGAAATTTGGAAATGAATGAGTCGAACTGCAGTCGTTGCGCGGCTGCAGTTAGTCTCAGGGGCGGCTGTGGTAAAGCGATCTGAAAAATGTTGAGAATGAGGTGGACCACACATGGCCGTTGATTGGTGACGATGGAACACCCATCAACGTGAGACAGTTGATGGGTGGGAAGGGCTGATCGAGCATACGACGAAAAGGTAGTGGACAACGGGTGCTCGTGATATGAAGGAATGCGCCAAGCACAGTTACTACGCCCGGTCCCAGATACTAACGGAACAGCGAGATCACGATCGCGATCGGGATAATGTTTAGTAAGTGGATTTCACGTGGATGTACGACAAGATCGGCGGAGACAAGTTAAGATACTGCAGCAACGGTGACGTGGCACGTCAGAGACAGTTATCGGGCCGAACTATGAACAGTGCAGATGTTGAAGGTGAATTTGATGCGAAGTTTCGGCCCGATCGGCCAAGCCAACCGATTATACCCCAAAATACGAAGATCAGATGTGGAATGGAATGGGGCATGTGGAATGGCGAGTCGTGCGAGTGATGTCGAGTCAAGGCAAGTGATGATGACCGATGGATTTGTCCAGGGATGACGTGAGAAGGCCCGATCAGACCCGACCGGCCGAAATCGATGTGATATGGTTACCCCGACAGGGGATGGAGGTCAGGAGTATGGCTGAGCGGGCGAACAAAGTCGTTGTGATGGTGACCCAGAGAGTTTCCGAAGTGATCTAGGGCTGATCGCCCTGATCACTGCCCGATCACTCGGCTGATCGCTATGCCGATCATGATCGGGGCTGATCAGCCTCAAACCGGCGTCCAGACGCGAAGGCAGGTGAAGTTCTCAGTTAAGTCGGGCTGGATATGAAGTGAACAAGTGTCAGAAGGGCAGATCTCAAGTGGTTTCCAAGTTGTTTATCGAAAGATCGGGATGGTTGAAGATCGTTATAGAAGTCCGGCCGTGATCAGGGCAGAAGTGGTACAGATCAGCTTGAAGGTGCAGCCAGGATGGGTAAGGTGGTGCTATGCAACCGTGCGACGAAGTGAACAGGGTCGAAGTATAAATCAGGCATGAGTTGGTGTATGGTACACTAGGTATAGGACATTGCATATATAATAACAGGTTTTTATTTTCCCCCTAAGCAAAGAGTCTCTCCGCCACGTGTTGCGGTCATTGGGAGCACGGGTTAACTAGTCCCCTCTTGCTCAACTATTTGTTAAGACGCGCTTAGACGCATTTTGGCATACCGGAAGACCCCCGACGGGTTTGTATAGGTGATCGAACCTCACCCTCAACGCACACGTGTTTGGAACAGGTCATTAATATTGGGAAAGGGTTTGTGGAGATAACGTTTGTGGATTACTGTGGAAGATCGTGGTTTGATCGCGTTTTCTTGGTTTCTTATTATCTCTCTCTCTCATTGGCTGGCCTGATCGGACGAACTTTCCCGATCAGTGCCTAGATACTGATTAAATATCAACCCCAACCCGTTCTCCGGTGAAGATTTCCACCCGAGGACACACCCGTCTCGAGAAGGTCATCTCCTCCGACCTGATCAAGATCATCGTTTTCATCACCGAGTCCACCTGAGTGAGTGTAACCACCCCCGATGAACGGGTGCACAAGGTGAGATGAAGTTGAATATGGATCCTATCGCACATGACAACCGGTCGGAGGACCGGGAAGATCAGATCAGTCACCATAATGGTGATTTATCTGATTCTGATGCTGATCAGGATCAACGGAGTACCCCCTCCGATAGTTGGTCGTCCGGGCTAGTGGGTATCCGGATTCCACCCAAGACTTCGGTCATGGATTTGGAAATCGGCTCCACCACACATTCATCACGACATCACGCGAAAGTCTTTTCGAAAATCATTCGAGGTGCTTGCATGCACCTTTGCCACAAAAATTGATCCACAGAGTTCGACACGAAATAGCGACTTATTTCCAATTTTTATTTCCATGCCATCTTCCGGGCCGTTTATATGGCACCCTTTCTGCTTCAGACAGCCCAGTGAGATCAGGTTTTTTGCCAGTTTTGGTGCGTAATAGACCTCACTAAGCACAATTCCATACTCGGCCATTCATCACTTTTTATCGTCACTTTTTCAACCTGTGTGACGCTCAAACTTCCTCCGTCGGGTAGTACAAGTGCATCTCCACCGCCACATTCCTTTGCATCTTCTAGGAGACTTGGATCGCCGATTAAATATCGGCTGGCGCCACTATCCAGGATCCAAAATTCATCATCCATTCTTTCAGGAATTCTAGTATTTCCATTTGAATTCTCGACCGTAGCTAGCACGAAACGACGCTCAGACAATGTGTCTGAACGTCCCTTCATGCTTGCCTTCTCGGGGTCGTATTTTCTCAGTGGCACCACAATCGTAACACACTCTCTCGGATTTCGCACTATTCACTGCATTTACAACAATCCTTGATAGTCGCTTTGTCTTCCGCCCGTCATCATTAAGCTCTTGCGCCCATGCCACTAACCCTTGAGCATGCTGAACGTGGTCTTGCCTCATGGGGTTGTACCTTACCATGAGTGCGACCTTTAGACTTGGCGCCGCAAATTTATCGATGTTTTCCACAATCAATGTGTCTGGTAGCTCGCTCTCCCGCGCCAAAGCTACCAGATAGAGGAAGTGCTCAGTCCAGGACCTTCTGGGGTCCTTTTCGCTGCAAACATTACGGAGGCTTGGTGGTGAGAAATGCTCACTTTGAAAGCATTATTCATATGTTCCAAAACCGTTATCAAAGACGGAAGTACCGCCCACCAAGCACCAATATTTGTTTGGAAATATTTTAGGGCCATGTCCTCGAGATCTTCCCCCAATTTATTCACTTTCAAACGCTCGTTCCACTGGAACCCGGAAGCCAATTGTGCTACTTCTAGGGCTTCTAGGAACAGGTAAGTCCATTGCTTAAAACCTGCTCCTAGACCCTTGTAGGTTTCATCTCCTGTAAAGTTCTGGATCGTGAGTTTCGCCAATTTCACTCCAAACGGCACGCCAACTTGCGGCACGTTTGCATTCCTGTCAGGCATTTCTCCTGCCTGCCCTATGGCACAGTTTCCAGGCACGCCTTGCCCAATTCCATCGTCTCTATTGAGGTCATCTATCGTCATGCGGCCACCGAAAGGACCATGATTCCTGAGGCTGTCTCTGAACTCATTCGAAGAGTTCGATTGCCCCAGGTCTCTAGCACGAGCTTGTTCATTTTCCATTTTTTCCATACGTTTGTCAAACTTATGCTCCATCTTTTGCATGCATTCCATCATTGCATTTAAGGCTTTCGCCATTCGGTTCTCTCCATCACTGGCCATGATTGCCGTGAAGTACAATCGAGATTCAATTGTTTTAAGTTGACAATAACAAAAAAACAGATGCAATTACCCTTCTGGTAAGGGGACTTCCACCAACTGCAATTAACTTGAAGCAGTAGTAAAATTCGAACTTAAGAGACCCGTTAGAAATTTGGGCTCATAGCCTGTTGTAATTCCACGTGATTCCACTGAAAAGACGTGAACTTACGCGATACTCCACAAGAAACGTAACGAAAGAAAAATGGACTTGTTAGAATCCAACCACCAGTCTCCACGCACGAAAGTAGTTAATCCACGAGAAAAAACAATAACCCACACAATACGTAAACTTGTTAGTGTTCACTTGTGTCTAGTCTTCCTCGGGGGTGCAGTGCCAGTCGTCGAACAGTACGACGGCGCTGACTCCTATCCAAGTGTTTTTTTAGTTGTAAAAAGTAAAAGTGATATATATTATATAGTATTAAAAGTTGTCATGTCGAAAAATTCTTTTAGCCCATATTAAACTTGCTAATATGCATCATGGCGGTTTCGCATAATTTTCATCCATCTTCGTAGTTCATCGAAAGAGCACAAAATTCAACAGGAGGAACGGGTCTTGCCTAGTCAGGACTCGGAAAGAATGAAAAACATTGTGGTGGCAGACGTAGCAACAGCTCCGCAAGGCATGGTAAAAGGAGGAAACAGAGAAAAACTGACGGGGCCTACAGAACAAGCGCCAAACGATGGGTTGTCGAGTCGAACATTAGTAGTAAACAAGGCTAGTGAAGGCACGGCACAATGGAATAAAAGGAAGGTTCGATATTATATCATGCACAGATAAAACGCCTTCTGGAGTTACGAGGGCCAGTGGCGCTAGAATAGATTAGATTCATTGTAGATACACTCTCGTATCTATCAGTGGAGGATCAACGCCGTTTACTTTAAGTGGGCATGACAAAAGCCGACGAGCGAGGTTTCTTGGCGGAAACATATGACATTGACGAACACGTATTGATAAATTGGTTCAATTTTACTAACAGTACTTTATTACTGGAAGTGGCACTGATGGGTTGCAGGACACCCTGGCAAGTTCAAGCCAGGTGTCAGCGTATATCCTCAAAACGGTGGACCCACGGAGGTCAGTAAAGGGGTCAAGTACGGAAACCCGGTCGGTCACGATGGCGAGCTGTGAAGAGGACCGAATACAAACACGGAATCGGCTCGTCTCCACAAGAAACGAGCGACCTTAGAGATATGACAACGACAGCGAGGCACAATCCACTGAGGCGGCTCCTGTGAAATGAGAATTGTTCGACGATCTCAAGGAAACTGGCTCTACTGTTGTGATGACGGAGGTTCCAGCAAAAGGGAATACAAACATGGTTCGAATTCCCAGGCCTCTTAAAAATAGGTAGAACTACATATCTACCTAAGTTAATGGAAAATAGGTATTCTGGCAAACTCATATTAGGTAAGCGTCCACAATTGTATGGGGATCTGGCAAAAAGCAAATTAGGTACTCTTGCAGCATACAAATTTCAAGATAAACCAATTAAGTAAGTACCATGTTGGAACTGCGAAGGACGACTTGGTTGTTTTTCATCTTTTGATCGGCACTCAGTAGAGTTTCCCATGCAGATATGCATGCTGAAGGTCGTGTTGATGCTTGTGCTGTCAGTTATGTTCTCATTACCGGATTCTGATGCAAACGACGTGTTCAATGCAGCAGCACTTTATCCATCGGGAGGCTACCCATGCGTCAGATAGGTGCATCGACCAGCAAATTTTGTGCTACCATCTGGTATAAAGTTGCGTCCGAGTTTGTGGCAGTGACTCGCGATGACGATATATTGTGGTGGAGGATGTGAGCAATATGGAGTGAAGATCAGTGAACTATATGAAAAAAATATATTAGAAAGAAAAGGGGAGTTTTTCTAATGATACAATAATTTAAGCCTGCCGACTATGCAAACTTAATACTAAACGTGACACACAAAGCAGCAATCCCACAAGCACATTGACCCACAACTTAGATGGTCGTTATATATGCACGATGTGATCGCTGGAAAGCACCCCCGATGCTGATACAGCCCAAGCGGCAGGGTACGATTTACCCCTCGCTTCCGTTGTGATGTTTTTCTAGCAGCTTTGCACGGATATTTTCATTTTAGCTCTGGACAGGTCAGCTCCGCTCGCTACAAAGACACTTTGTTGTAGCTAAGCTGTACTAGTAAACTTTTTGTGCCTCCACTTGTGTGCGTTTTTGGGTAAAAATAGTCCAAATTTTCTTGTCAAAATAGGCTTTCTGAAATATTTGGATTAGGCATTCTGTACTTTTCTTGACACACTACCTACTTTTAAGAGGCCTGCCAATTCCCTACGGTAAAGGCACCGGTAAACACATGGATTCAGGCGGCACGGACGACCGGTATTGCCATCACCCAATTGCTCGAAAATTTTAGCCACCCCTATAAAATTTTAAAACCTCTGAATGAGGCTACGCTGGAGGAACTTACAAAGCACTGGCTCAGAGAATGCTGGGCAAAGATAATAGAAGACGGACTAAAGCAGAAGTTGGAAGGTCTCCAACCGGTGGATTTTGACCAATGGGAACGTAAAGTAGCTGCAGTACAAGGGACAGCTCAAAGGACGAACTCAAAAACAGTGGACATGAATGGAGAAGATTGCGAAAACGACCAAATTTACATTTGGTCCTACTCAATTGCACGCTTCCTTACTGCAATTTCACAGTGTAAGCCGTGTAACAGTTACCCTGTCACAGACACGATATCCCAAATACACTCCAATCGTTGACAGGATTTTCACAACATAAGTTTATGGCGCCCGGCGAGTAAATCACACGACTCTCGCGCGAAAAAACAGTCCACTGATAATTCTCTCATAATAACTATGTTCCCGTATGTTTTTTCGGTCCGTCTGACAAAAATAAACCACAATAGTAGTCGTTCTCCTCAATAGAGCTCCTGCCATAATTTGCTGCATAGAATAATCAAACTTTGCCATTTGTGCGCCACTGGAGAAGACAAAAATCAACCGCTTAGATTTATTTACATACCCGCTGACGCACTATTAAATTAGCTTTATTTATGTACCTGTCTCGATGCGATTGGCTTAAAAGTGCCGAAATGATGACCAAAAAGCTTAAATACCCATTTTGGCACCATAATCTGATGAGTTACGTTACATGTATTTTGTTTGAACATAATGAGAGCACATACGGTACTACTTCGGAAGTACTCTTTTCAGATTTTCACGGTACATCACTAGAAATAAATTCGGATCATAACCGACTTCATTATGGTAAGATTAGAATTATTTTTAAAATTACTCAACCTTTATAGTGCACTTCGACATTTATCATGCATAAGGTAGCAAATTAATTACTTCATAATACACATTTTATATTATATGAAAGTCCATGTATCCGACCTCTACAACAACGTTTGACTTGGTAGCTTACGTTGTCTGTTATATCTTGACATAGTAAGATATAATCAACATCAAGTGCAAGTTTACTCACTAACGTTTGTGGATTATCGACAACTATAGAATAAAGCAAAGTTCCTATTTCAAACATGGAAAATACGACTTTTGAACACCAAAAGGTCACAAAGTCGTCGATAATTAAAGTTGTCAGGAAGAAAAAGGTGCCGGTTTCGGTGCTGAAGGAGCACAAATTTTAGAGTTAGTTTGAGGACTTGCAGAGCGAATGGAAAGATTGGAAAGCTCTCGAAACGACATGGAAGAATATGGTTTCAATAATTTAATTCCGCTAATGGCTTCTGAACCAGCTACCAGGTATAGGTAGTGCTCATTCCAGCTACGTCTTGAATTTGTCTTGCTTGTAAAAAGTTTCATTGACTGAGCCGGGGTGATTGTTGTGTTGGATGCATTTAGCATCTTGTTTATGATATGCACCAGGATCGGTGATTCGTTCCACCACGAGTCAACTTGACGGTGGTAATATCTTTCAGCAGTCCCACTCAACTTATTGCCTAGTCTGTCCACTCGCTCCACAGGTATCTGCATGCAGATTCTGCAATTGATATTGGACCGATGAAATTAGTTCCCCATTGTTTGACACCGGCACCTAGATCGCGGTAACTTCTTTTCCATCGAAAACTCGTATCGAAAGTTTGCAATCTTTTGCAGTCAGTGTTTTGAAAATCTGTTGTGGAGGTGATAGAAAATCCGCTTGTGGTGGTATTGGTCCACCGTGATTTTCATACATTTGTTGTGAAATAAAGTTGCGGTGGTCTTGCTCCAACGTGATTTCCAGTAGATTCTTTCCAATTTTCGTTTTGATAGGGTTTCTTTTCGGGCGTACTCTCAAAGGATGTCGTTTGCATCCGAGTACCAAGCCTCGAACCGCTGGTTCTGGAAAACGTAGTTCATTATGCTTCCAGCGAATTGAAGACGATTTTGATGTCCAAACTTGATCATACAGGGACGGATTACCTTCGGAAAGCCAACCAACTTTGTCAACTTGCTGCAGCAATTGAAAACGATGCAAGAGGGTCAAACAGATTTGAAAATGACTTGGTGAATTACATTGAAGACAAACCCAAGGGAAGAAAATGAACCAGTTGTGAAAAAAATGGATCATACACACTCATGATGTCAGAAAAGCTCAACAAAACCTAGCAAGAAAGGTTGCAGTGAAAAAAGCGTTGACTTTATGCTCGCAATCACTGAAATCTAGACGTATCGAGCGACTTCAAGTCGATACTCGACAGAGGTCACCTTGTCAACAATGAAGCTTACAAGCGAGTTGCAGAAGGAGTCATTGGAATATGTTTCCAAGCCGATGGACAGACGTTAAAGGTGTCGAAGAAGGGTTGTATACAGATACAAGTGATGACCAACCAAACCAAGCATACGATTAAAATTATGGAAGTAAATTACGTGGAAAACCTTTTAAGGAACATTTTATCGTATGGAATCCTTGAAAAGAAAGGATGTAAAATAGTGTATGTCAACGGACGACGTGTGATAAGGCATCGTGACAGCAAGAGGCACATGTTCGACATAGGAAAGGTGAACAAAGTACTTGTAGTTGAAGTTATAGTTGCCGTCCCGATAAATTACTCAAGACTCGGTCAAGACCATCTTACAAGAAAGCGACAAGGAAACTGTAGATGCCACAAACATGCAAAAATGGTCACGTATGCGCTTCCATGCGAGATTAGGTCATCTCAGTGGAAAAACTGGCAAGGAACCCTAAAAGTGGAATATTTTTGACAGACATGAAACGAATGAACCGCTTAACATGCACTCAGTGTAAGCAAACCAAGAACTTAAGATCGAAGAAGGTATATTGGAGAAAAAAAATACTCCAACGGATCGAATCGGCGGCGTTATCCGCTCCGACCTTTAGGGTCTCATTACTCCGAGAGACAGGTTCGGCAACAGATGCGTGATAAATTTCGGTGATTTCAAGTCCAATTACGTATGGATATTCCTGGCGAGAACCAAAGACATTGTAGCCACGAAGCTCGAAAACTTGTTGGCATTTTTCGAAAGACGGTTTAATAATAAGATGCATACCTTGCATAGCGATGGAGGTGCAGAGTATAAACTCCTCGATAATTTTTGCATGAGGACAGGTGTGTCAAGACAGGATCAGCGAATCTGGAAACCAATCAAGTAATGACAAGGTCAAAAAGGATTCATCGGACCATTAAGAACATGATTCGATGCGGCTGCGACCAGGCTCAGGAGAGGCTGTGGTATATCGATTTTAAAAATATAAATATGGGTGGATGATCACGGCACCAGCCACCATGGATAGGGAACAAGTGGCAGTTGGCCACCTGGGATAAGTCATCCTGAGTCTACAAGGTACACATGATAACGGAGTTAAGTGGAGAATATGAATAAAAGTATGGAAGTTGCCTGGCTATGCCTTATCATGGGTTATTATACTGGAGTGAATCAGCTAAGTTATACGACCGTCTATAGATGTTTGGATACTAGACTGGTCGAGATACGTCCACAAAGCTCGATTACAGCTGGATCAACTCATGGAATGTGGTTGGGTTGTGTTTTACGAGTGATGTTATAGCTGGATATCGGTGATTCAAGCGGTTAGACTGGATAATGTATATGATTAATCTATTAAACCTGCTGGTCCATCTCGAATACACTGCAGTCGATGGAAGCGCTAGAGGAGTTGAAGGAGAGTAAAAGGGATCAGATTATACAGTGTGGGTTATCTGGAGAGGTCCTGAATTGGGTCGAAGTCGGTTTCAGAGGTCGGCTCAAAGCCGACCTTAAGTCAGCTCCAGAAGTCGACTCCTAGTCAAGCAGACCTCAAGAAGTCCACTTAAAACGACCTTAAGTCAGCTTCAGAAGTCGAGTCCAAGTTGACCTCAAGAAGCCGACCCCAAGCCGGCTCCAGGTAGGCTCCAAAATAGGACGATCAAGATCAGAATACTAGGTAAGTCACGTATGGTTGGTGTAAGTATTAGATATTACACATTAAATAGGATTGGATTCACCCCCTAAGCAAAGCGTCGATCCGCCACGTGTCAGCGGTCATTGGGAGCACATAATTTACAAGGTCCCCTGTAGCTCAACTTATTCCCGGTTGAGACGCGCATAGACGCACTTTGGCTCACTGGAAGTCCCTCAACAGGATCACTTAAGACTTTTATGTCCTCACCCCTCACGTCCACGTGTTTGAAACACGTTTGTTAATTGAGAAGATTGGTGGGGATAACGAAGTGGGTCTACTGCGGAAGATTGTGATTATATCGTTATTTACGTATCTCTCGTTAGTAGCGGTGGTCTGGTCGGTTGAAGTATCCCGACCCGACTTAAAGGTTACTCTTATACGGTATACTCCCTAATCTAGTCTCAGGTGAAGATTTCCACCAGAGGACACCCCTGACTCGAAGAAGTCACTTTCCTCGACCTGATTGGGAAAGTCAGTTTCATCTAGAGTCCACATGAGTGAGTGAAACCAACGAGAACCAATGGGTACACAAGGTAAGATGAAGTTAAAATTGGATTCGGTCGTACATGATGACCAGTCGGAGGACCGGAATGATCGGGCCAGTCATTCAAGTGATGACTTGTACTACTTCTTATTCGGAAGTCGACCAGTATTCGCGGAGTATCCCCTCCAACAATTGGTCGTCCGGGACAGTAGGAAGCTGAGTTCCACCAAGAACGTCTGTCTTCGGATTAAAATCGGATCCACCACATAGCAAGCGATTTCACAGACGCCTTGGTCTTGAAAACCCACTAAATATGCAACGGTGCGCCGACGTTTGGCATATCCACGATTTTCTGCACCTTATTGTTTTCCACCGCTGTGATTTCATTTTTCATTGTCGTAATCCTTTTGCCTTTGTTTGAGCTTTTTCATAGCTTGAGCGTAATTGTTTTGATCAACTTCGCTAACGAAATTTACAACTCCGAGATCGGTTGGCGCTTCTTGCTTTTCTTGGTTTCATCGTTGCTGTCAGTCCCATGATTTTTTTACCTTGCGTAGCTCCTTGCTTCATGTCTTTCTCGCTGCCAAGGGTTCTTTTGCTGTTTCTTAGTGTTGCTGGATGGTTGTTCCATTGCAGCTTCTTGATCTCCTTCTGACGCCTGTGTCACGATAAACCGTTCACGATGATCCAAACGTAACTATTCCCTAAAGGTTGGCTTTTGCCCGCTTTAAAATTCCAGGGGAGAGAAATATTTCGCGGTCGCACTTGTAGGACTTCGATTGATTGTATATGTCGCATACTGAGCCGCGTATCCCCAGAAAGATCAAATCGCACGAAAACATCATGCCGGCTACTATGCCCCAGCTCGAGCCGGATCGGATTATGGTGCCAGTCAACATAGTCCGAGGAGGGATCATGGTTTCGACCATGATCCGAACAAACAAATGCATATGATGAATATCAATGAAGAAATAATTAAGAAAGAAGAATCGAAGGCTGGATACGACCAGAGCGGGAAGCTGGCTGGTTCAGGATCAAGTCACTATCCAGGTCACCTACCCCTAAAAAGCTGGATTGACAAGAGCCGGGTTATCCAACTCGCAAGGGTAGGCCACGTTTTGAAGAAGAAGAGAAAAAGCTGGATGGCATATCACAGAAGGTTATGGACACCGACCTGGAGCGTGCCCACCACCTTCGCGAGTTGGGTCAGTTCTTACGGACGGATGGGGTCCTGAAGATAACTCGCCCAAAACTCCTTGGTGGATTAAAAGATCCCGTCTCTTCCCCATCTCTCTCAGACAGCCACGTGTCCCCCATTAGAGGACTCTTCGATCAGCTCAAGCAAGCCGGCATCAACACCGGCGCTTTCGATTCGAACCAGTTGTTCGACCTGAAAGCGGACAAGGGACAGGCTGAAGGAGGCATCCAGCGCACTTCACGACCGATTGATACCATAAGTGGGCTGCTCTCCGTCGCAGAAGATGACAGCAACAGCTGGAACGACTCCGCCTTCACCACCGGCAGCAGGCAGACCGGCCGGATTACACTCAGGCTCCTCACAGTACGAGTCTGCCCCTTCAGAAGCAGATTCAACTGACTGATCGGTGGGCATTATCCGCATGACGCTTGACCCAAGGGGAGCAGCGCGTGTGGAGTCAGCACAGCGTCCAGACCCGGACGGCGACGGCGGATCCAGAGCCAAAAGGCGAAGACGTGGATGTGCGGATTAAGAAGGAATCTCGAGCCGGCAGCCCAGCTTCCCCCCAAGTCCCCCCGCACGTAGATCCTCAGGCTAGCCCTTAAGTGCCGGATCACCATCAGAGCATGTTTTCAGTGATGATGGAACGATACTTGGAGAAACAGCGTCGGGGGAGTGCCAGCTGCGGCTGTCCGGGATCACCGGACCAGCGGCCCATCGTGGGAGTCGGGTGCCCGAGCCAGCCCAGTATTATGCGAAGGAGCCGATTTATGAAGACATGGAGTCAGTGCAGTCCAAGCAGAGCGAGTCCTGTGCCGTCCCGTCAAGTAGCCGGCCAAGTCGCCGACCTGGACGGCCAGCGAATAGGAAGCCGTCCCTCAGCGACGTGGATATGGAATCGGTCAAGTCAGCCAGGTGCCACTATGATCCGGATGACCTGGATCTGGGGATGGCTCGCCGAGCCAATGTGGCCTCAGCCGAAGCGTTCAATCCGGAGACTCAGGGTCGATAACCAGGGTTTGAATGTCAGCCACGTCCAAGTTGAAGGATTTCACTGGACGGGACATGGATTATGATCAAGCCCGAAGATGGCTGAGTAAGACGAAGTCAGCATTCCTTAGAGACCGTACGCCAGACTATGAGAAGTGCCTGATTTTCGAAGAATTGATGAAGGGTCAGGCTAAACTACTGAATCCGGCAGCTCAGCCGGGAAGTCCGAGACGATTGGAGGGAGCTGGTTGGAGCTTTTGGAGAGCAATATTGTGGATCGGGAATGCCGGTAGGGCGCCAGTATTTCCACACCAAGAAGCGGGCAGATGAGACCCCTCTGGAGTACCTCCATCGTCTGAATGTCGCAGGAATGAGAGCGAACATACCGGTTAAAGAAGATCCCAGTCGGTCGGAAGCTGCCCGGGAACATATGGTGCATTTTATCAGCACGTTGGACGACCGGGAGCTAGCGGACCCCCTGGCGCTACTTCTACCACGGAGCCAAAGCTGATGCTGCGTACTTATCAAAGTGCGAAGAAGCGAGACCCCAAGGCAGCAGTTCGAACCGGCCGGTTCAAGTCACGTTTTAACCCGGAGCAAGGAAGCCGGCCGCCATCCACCAGGACGGCCCGAGCCGTCCGCATGGTCGCCCGAGAGTCGGATGCGACTAGTTAAGAAGATGAGTACCAGCGGTCTGGGGCGAATCGGAGGAGGAGCAGTACCGGTACCTGTTCTCTGCGGAAGCCAGTCAGCCATCCAGGCTGCCAGCTGGGTCTAGCCAACAGAAGGGTTTTCCGGCTCGAACTTACCAGGATTACCCCAGACGGAAATGTACCCACTGTGGGTCCATCAAGCATGACGACCGGAGCTGTTGGAAGCGGCTGACCTGCAAGAAGTGCGAAAGGAAAGGACATCCGGCGGAACACTGTTTGTTTACCTGCAAGACTTGCGGGGAAGTGCACGAGGCGGGACTGTGCCCTATTGAAGAATTCTACAACCAGATGAAGAAGTGGTACGTCCCGACCAAGCATGCTGGAATGTTGCCGCCCGGGGTGGAAAAGATGTTAAACTAGATCGCTCGCCAGGTTGGAATCTGGTTCGAGCCGAGCGGTCTAGTGTTAGTATCTATGCATATGTCGGTAAGGAGGATAATCAAGAAGCAAAGCAAAGCGTAACCGACAATACATGTAAGTTTGACGATTACGTCATCCGGTCCCCGGGCAGCACGGCTGACCCCTTCCTGGTGAGCAGTATACGGACGGACGAATTTTCTCGGTCCGAAGTGCGTACGGAATTGAATCTGTTACCCGGCGAGTCACGAGGTTATTGGAAATATCATTTGCCGGATAAATGGTTCAAGCAGGCCAAGGCGGATGGCAAAATCAATAACCAGAAGGCTACCATGCTGTTCGACTCTGGCGCGGAAGTGTCTATCGTGGACACCACCTTTGCTCGTAAGGTGGGGTGTGAAATAGACGAGACGAAGCGGCAGGAGTGTATCGGCATTGGAGAAAGTTCATACATGACCCAAGGAAGGACAAGAGTTAAGATTACGTTGGCTGGGTCTTTGGTGTATTACTTTACCGCCTGGGTAGGCAAGCTGGCTGGGCAGGATGCAATTCTGGGTATGGACTTTATGGTCCCAGCCGGCATACGATTGGATTTATCGCATGGAACATTGACGTTGCCGGATGAGGTACAGATCCAGCTGGCCGGCCGGCGGCCCTTATATGGTGCCCACGTCCAGTTCCTCAAGTTAGGTCAGTTTGTAACGGTGCCAGTGGGAAAAGCGGTGGAAGTAATGGTACGACCACACGACAGGCGGAGTAAGTTATGGCTGACAAGGGGCGAGTGCTGGGTACCCTCGTTTGTTAAAGGGGGTGGTCATCTCAACTCTATAAGCGTGACCAACATCTCGGAAAGGCCCCTCACCTTGCATGAAGACGTGATCATTGGAATGTGGCTGGCCGAGGACAAGGTGCCCCGCCGGCCGGGCTATGTCACTATTGGCTCAAGACGCTATATCGAGTGGCAAAACCTGGCCTTTCAGGCAACCACCGATCTGGTCAGCGAAGAGGAAGAATTGGAAGAGGACCAGACGCCGATGGTGGCTAAACCCGAGTACCGGACCCCTTCTAAAATATTGACGCGGAGCCGGCCGTCGCCGGGTCCGGCTGAACGTATTGGCGGAGACTATGCCCCGATCGCGGAACTGGTTTTGCCCACCCAGAGGAAGACGAACGAACGACGGAATCGAGAGAAAGGACAAAGCAGAGTTGCATATGCGGTCACCCCCGATGACGGATGGTTTGATGACCGAGGCGAAGGCGGATCGACCCAGCCGGCCGATCAACATTCGGAAATAGCCGAAAGCGGATCGACCCAGCCGGCCGATCAAAATTCGGAAATAGGCGGATCGACCCAGCCGGCCGATCAAAATTCGGAAATAGCCGAAGGCGGATCGATCCAGCCGATCAAAATTCGGAAATAGCTGAAGGCGGATCGACCCAGTCGGCCGATCAGGATCCCGGAGTAGCCGAAGCTGACCAAGTCTGCATTCATGAAGGGGGCGAGCTATATGTTGAAGGCATGGAGGATCAGATGGCGGTGCTACCTGAGGTAACCCCCTGCCCACCAGCGGTTACTATTGACGATCTACAAGTGGGAGACCCGGATGTGAACACCCCGGAAGAGATCAGCAGGCTGAAGGATATCATATGGAAAAGGAAGCATCTGCTGATCGGGCCAGGAAACGCACTTCCTCCGGCCGCCCATGGGGCGGTATGTGACATTGATGTAGGAGACGCCAAGCCGGCTGCACAAAGGTGCCGAAGAGTCGCCCCCCAGTATCCGGGAAAAGCTGTCAGAACTTATCAAGGGATTGCTGGCCACCAAAATAATTCAGCCGTCCACCTCGCCATGGGCTTCGCCCATTGTAATCATTATCAAGAAGAATGGGGTGGATTAAGGCTGTGTATTGACTACCGCTGGTGATACCGGCTTGACTAAGCTGATGGTTTACCCGACATGCCGTTGATACACGACTTGTTGAGCCTGGATAAAAGTTTTGTGGTATTGCTCATTGGATCATTGGCTAGTGATTCTGGGTGGTCTCTATGACGATCGTGCACGCGAGATCTTGCGTTCGTGACGCCCTTCGGGTTGTTCGAGTGGAACCGGATGCCGTTCGGTCTGAAGAATGCCCCGCAGATTTATCAACGGCTGAAAAATAACGCGCTGTATGGACACTTTAAGATCAATGCGGATCAAGATCCGGCTCTGGTCGGTGACGTGTTCGCCGAAGGTGACCCGGACCCCGACCCAAAAGCTTCAGTTTTGAGGCGGCGGTCCTACATTGATGATTGATGATATTATCATGACGACAACTACCTGGGATTTATTGTGTGACAAAGTGGAGAAGTTGATGATTACGTGTGAAAAGTGGAATCTTTCGATTAGTGTGGCTAAGAGTTTCTGGGGAAAGACTAAGGTGACCTATTTGGGCCATCAAGTTTCGATTGCCGGATTGGAGGCTAATCAATCCGAAGGATTTGGAGTCCTTGAGTAATCTACCTTTCCCGCGGTCCCTAAAGGCTATGCAATCCTTTTCGGGCAGCCTGAATTACGACAGTCGGTTCATTGAGGATTTCGCGGTCTATCCGGCGGTTTTGTAGGAATTACGGGAGGTGGATTACCACAAGCTGAGAGAGAAGGATAGGCAAGCGGAAACGCAAGCCGGGCCGGCAATATCAGCCAATGGGAGGCCGCCCTTGTCAACTATTTCGGCCAATGAGAAGGCGCCCTTGTCTGCCTCGATAGGCGGCCGGCCGCCGGATTTCCTGCGCGGCGGCCCGGACGACCACATGACGCGAGGCGATGGTAGCCTTTCGGCATGTTGAAGGCGAGATGGCGACTACACGGTCCTGGAAGCATTTCGATGTTAATAAAGTTCCCCGTGGTTCATCATCTTTACGCTAACAAATGGGCCATCCTCAGCTGCCTTGTTCAAGATCATGACGGAGTGTACTGTCGTGACATTCACCAAGCGGACCTGAAGGCTTAATGAAGTTAACTATGGGCTAGTGGATAAAGAAGTTTTGGCCTTATTGCGGATATTGGATGTGTGCTATACTATGCTGGTGTCTTGGCCTATCAAGGTACTATCTAGACGGTCGACCCTATCATGGCTCCTGACGGCGAATGGAATTGACGGCCGGCTGAATAGGTGGGCGGCTCTGCTGTCTCAGTGGTCCCTCGAAGTAATCAAGTGTGCTAAGGGAGAAGAGGAGATACTGGGCACACTGGCGGCCAGCATTACCCCAAGGGCAGAAGTGGAGGAAG
>MIQA02018037.1:0-13156 GCA_001887855.2 Sclerospora graminicola | reverse complement strand
TAGAGTTGGGCGATTTTGTGCGTTTTTTTCAGCACATGGCCAAGAGATTTGATGCGAAGAAGGTAGCAATAAAGCTCATGACGCATGAGAATGGAGAGGTAGAGAAGCAAGCGTTTCAATGTATTTCAAAGATGATGGTCAACAAGTGGGAGTTTGTTGTGATGACCGCCCGCACGATAGCACAGCACACGCTATCTAGTTTATGTTGCCCTAATGCTTTACCTGTACATCAGTGACGCTGGGTTGTTAGTTGACGGATGCTTGCACCTCCCGGAAAGTTCGCTGTACTTTGATTGAAAACCTTTACATTTAGACCGGGTTAACCGAGCTAACAAATCTGGTGCTCAAGGTGTAGATGGCCTACGCAGCGTTGGATCGACTTAATTAGCGTTGTGCATTCACGCCGACGCCCAAGGCCGTAACTGAAGGTATTATAACGCAGAAACAGCTCTTCAATCGGTACGATGTGATCACACTGCCAAAACGAGAGCGTTGGTCCATGTCAGAGCTATCAACTCGTTGGCGCTTTCTAGACACGACATTTACTTCATCTCGTCCATTTGTACTTCGTATACTATCGGCTTGTGTCACCCGATTACCATTGATGAAGTCTTCCAAGATGTCTGTTATCATCTTCAGTCCGTCCAGCTCAATTTGATTTCTACTTAAATCAACAAGCGCAAATGGCTTTACTTGAGCCCGTATTATCAGTGCTCCGAGAATTGCGGAAGAACCATCACAATGCAACTGATTTTGCTCCAAAGATACAGACGTGAGCGTAAGATTGCTCTCAAGCGCAGTCAGCAGCCGAGCAGATACACCAGCTTGAGTAAGATGGACATTATCTGCTTTGAGGTGCGTGACGGAGGAGTTAGTCAAGAGAAAATCAGCCAGGATATCACCAAAATCAACGCCAAAAACATTCCACGCAACATTCAAATGCGTGAGAGTCTTGTTGTTGCCCAGCGCTAGCAGCAAACTGGTAACACCTTCCAGACCGAAGCTGCAGTCGCGTAGGTCCAAGTGAGTCAGCACCGTCGCCGATCCAACAACTGGAAAAGCTAGCATTGGTGTCAAGGCGTGTATTGCTGGAACCCGGATTGCCTTATTGTCTGATAGCCCAAGATGCTCTAGATTGAGCACGCCATCCATGCTTACTCGGCAGATTGCTTCAACTGTTTTGGACGACAAGTTGTTGTAATTAAGACCAAGGTGTAGAATGGGCAGTGGTTTTCGTATTTCCGCGAGCCCAACAAACGCATCATCTTCTAGCCCGTTTAACTCTAAAAAGAGTCGCTCCAGCGCTGGAAGAAGAAGTGCTGCATTAACGAGCAACTTCTTGTCAAATTTTCTAATGCAGTTTTTCACTCTCAGCTGCAACAATTGTGGCATCGCCCCCACCAGCGCTACCAACATACAATATCCTTCAGGTTGAAGTTCTACCTTGACAAACTCTAGCACTGTAATTCTGCATGTTTCCATCCGTTTCTCCACTGCAGAGGTTTCTTTTGCCAGTGTAGTATAAAGCTGAGCAAATCCACTATCACTTAGACTGCCGAAAGTGAATCTTAGCTCTGTAAGATGAGGATTCTGTTTCACTAAGCGTCTCATGGTCTCCCAACAAGGATCTTGCCGATAAAGTTTAGTACTTGTAAAGTCCGGAGGTATCGCAGCGCCAAGAGTATCTTCGCGTTGTCTTTGCAGATAAATTCACCGAGCAATTGAAGTTCTCTCACGACATCAACAAATAGCTCTTGGTTTTTCATCAATTCGTTCACCTGTCTTAATTGTTGATGTTTCCGCCGTTCGAGCATACTTAAGAATTCTAATTCCCAAAACGCGTGTCAGCAATTACGTCCTTTTATCCATGGTTTCCCCAACCGAGCCCCCCACTCGCGTTGTGTCTCACGATCAAACAAAAACTTATCGCCTGCCAGTGGATCGAAGCCATCCCGCGGTTTTTGCCCTTCAAACTGTGCAGCATCTTCCAAAGCCACCTCCACCTCACGTAGACGGAACTTCGACAACTTTTGGAAGATCTGATGGCGGATAAATGTGGGCAGATATTCAATACAGGCAAGAAGCTCCGGCACAGACGTGTGGAGCGCTACAGTCGTTACTGAAAGCTCCACCAGTGACGCCATCAGTGATTTTTTAATAATGATTGCTCCAGGAGATGCCAAAAAGGAAGCCTGAATGATGGGAGCTGATGGTGGTTTTTGACCATGACATCAAACGAGATTCATAATTGTAGAAATCTCCAGAATCCTTCATCACACCCGATTTGATAGCTGACAAATTGGATGCACGTTTTCTAGTGTCTTATGTCAGTACACTTGAGGAATCTTCTTTGACGAACGCTGCACTTTATTGTCACGTACAATGAGTAAATTCCATAAAATAACGTCCTCAGCTGATATACTACAACCAAATAGTTATTCTTCAAATCGAGCGTCAGTAGATTTGGAAGCGAATGGAAAGGATGTACATTTTGATTCGAATGCGCCAATAATGTTTTCAAATTCTGAAGACATCCATTTGTCGACCTAAGATTGAGGAGACTTTGTGAGCGTCTCCATGTTCCAAAACGCCAGTGCCAGTTGGTTGGCGGATCTTGAAACTCACAAGATACCTGAGCGTCATTACTTGATTCAGTAGCTCAGTAATCTCATTGTACAGTTGCTGTCAAAACATGCATGTACATTTGTATGGTAGTCGCCAAATAAGTATTCTGTAATATCTTAAGTCTAATTTGCGGAGAATGACGGACTCCTAACCTTGTCCAATGGCTCATAGCTTCGTCCCTCGTAGGGGTAGGCACAATGTGCTTGTGTGTTTTTTTGTTTTACATACTACGTTTATTAATACTACACCATTGCCCGTAAGGTTTTTATTCAGGGACTTTTGCACACGGACAAGTTTTGTGTGAACTCAAATGACTTTTGTGGTCTTGTATATCTTTTTGCCTAGCGATGGTCAATAAATGCAGTTTACGGTTCTTGGACTCGGTGGCTTTATTTGATTTGGGCGATTTTATAGCACATTGCCATTTGCCCAAGAGAATTAAGGCGAAGAAGGTGGCAACGAAGCTCATGAAGCAACAGAAACGCGCGCTTCAGTGATTTTCAAAGATGCTAGATAGTCGGCAAGTGGGAGTTTAACAAGTAAAATGACCGCACGATAGCACAACACACGCTATAAAGTTTGTGTTGTCATACTACTGTACCTGTACATCAGTGACTCGGGTAGTTAGTTGGCGGATGCTTGCTCCTCTCGGAGAAAAAAATTCTTTGATGTACATTGAGTGAAAGTCTTATCGTTTAGATCGGGCTAGACGTGCTAACAAATGTAGTGACAATGCTTCAGATGGCCTACGCAGCGTTGAATGGACTAAATAGATTTATGCATTCACGTCGATGCCCACTGCCGAAACCATTATAGGTATTTGGCAGACGCAGCTCTTCAATCGGTACGATGTGATTGCATGCCAACAATAGAGACGTGAGCGTAGGATTGCTCTTAAGTGCTGTCAACAGCCGAGCAGATACACCATATAGAGTCAGATAGACATAATCTGCTTCTAGGTTCGTGACGGAGGAGTTAGTCAATAGAAAATCAGCCAGGACATCACCGAACCAACGTTGAAAAAAATCGTTGCCAATATTCAAATGCGTAAGTGTCTTGCAAACTGGTGTCACCTCTTGGTTTATTCGAATGAAATTGTGAAGCTGCCATCATCCTTCCATAAATCTACTGACGCTAGATTTGAATTGGTTACACAATTGGTGACGCTTTCGTGGAGCTTATGTCAATCAAGTATATCGATCAGCGTCTGGAAGGTTTCCCGACGCTTCGCGAAATACCAAAGGACGTTATTTTAGTGTATTGAATTCACTCAGTGTTTTGATGTACGTACCTATAAACTGCAGCGTTCGTCATACAAGTTCCTCAATTGTACCGACTCAGAACACGTACATTTGTAAGCTATATAGCCGTCATGAGTAGTTTAAGAAAAGTGCGGAGAAGATTAAAGGTGTTTGATGCCATGGTCAAAATTATCGTCAGTTCCCATCACTCAGCCGAACTGGTACCGTAGTCTAGCCAATCAGCGTAACGGTTTGTTGTTGTTCAATCGCAGTCTATTTAGTAATTACCTTTTAGCTACAATAAAATCTCTGAGTGCTAGATCTAAACCCACATCCGTCTCTGATAAACTATCCACCTGGGAACCAGGTAGTATTTCACTGTGTTCATCACTTGACAGACCTTGGTAATTTTCTTGCAAACACTCCATACCAATTAGCATGCGTATCCCGCGCAGTCTGGTCGCTGTTCTGCTCCGTTCATAATACGCTGCTGCCAACAATTGCTTCATAGTTTTTGACCAAATCCACTGTAATTGCTCATGTGCGCTGCGCTGAATCCCTTTATGCACGCTTTCATTACGCATAAACCACAACCACGTAATTCCAAGCGAACAAATCCCTTTCCACACGCGTGCAAGCGCTTCCTTGCACTCCTCTGCTCTTTTTCCACACCTCATCTGCAAGCAATGCATCAGAGCCTACGAGATTTCCGGCGGTTTGCGAGATGCGACGTTTCTCCTATATTGTTCCAGCTCAGCATTCACGACACTGCGCCCGTTCCAACATGTTAAAAGTCGGGCCCACAATTGTTTAGCCCGACCGCACCCCCACACAGTATGTGTGACCCCTTTCCCAGGTTTTTTACACTGATCATCCAGTGCACACCCTCCTTGTGTAAAATATCCATCATAATAGACATTTAATTGGAACGTAGCTGCTCGATAAATGCTCCACAATTGATAGTCAGATAGCATGTGTTCATGCTTCCACAGCTCCGATGGTGTCTGCTCCTGCATATTTCGATTCCATTCTGACTTCTCTCGCATGCGTTTCCATCGATCCCGTACTCTTGGAAGTGCACTGGATAGTGCCTGATAATAGTATCCGCGAAAGGAACGTCTGATCCAACCTTTCACCGAGCAAATGTTTACCCCTTCTTTGATCGACCAGGGATAATTGTGCATGCTTGGGTGTGCCGCAAAAACAAGTCCCTTCAACTGTAGCTGTTCACCCAAAGCGATGTCCTCGTTATTGTTGCGTTTAATCCATGCTTTGCCTTCTGGTTCGTCCCAGTAGATGCCATCATCACGCTGTCGCAACGTCCACCTTTGACCAGTTGATGAACACGTGCCTGTAACTTCTCTTGCTGTGTCAAACTTCCATGCCACTGATTTCCATTGGTCGTGAGTGTTTAGGAGTGTCGGTCGTCCCGCCTCCCCGATTTCTTCGCCAATCTCCACCCTCGGCGAGCACAAGATTATACTTAACAGCTATCGCCCTACTTTCCTTCGAGAGTGACTGGTCTTTTGCGTTCCTTGCACTGTCCACTGATACGTGGTCCTCCCGACTCTTCTGATGTGTAGGTCCTTAATGGTATTTTCCGGCAGTTTCGCAAATTTTGACGGCGCCAGTACTTCCGCGTTCTCGTCTCTGATCCAGGGGTTGTTACACCACAAAAAGGTTCCCCAGAAAGCTTTAAGCGCTTGTCTACCATACCCGTGCCAGTCAATGTCGTCAACATCAACTTGTACTTGGACTTGTTCTCCTCGATGCAGGATTTCCTTCGCACTGACTGGCTGTGTGACACATTTCGTTTGTAATACGTCTGAATTAACTGTCACGTACCTTTCGATCAGTGTTACTTCGTCATGCGATGGCCCTAACGCCCTTGCGAGGTGGAAAAGCACCGGTGACACCTTCTGCCCCTTTCTTGTCTTTTTCCTCCTTCCAGTCGTCCTACAAGGAGACACCCATACATTAGTTTGATCCGGTTTAACCAACTGACACCAGTTACGCCACGCTTGCGTATATCTGTCATTCGGCTCGAGTAACCACATCGTTGCCTCCTTTACTTCTTACGTGTGGATAGCGACTGGGATCGAAATCAGCCCTAAACCGCCTGCATGTCTTGGTATGAACAATAGATGTGGCGACATCTTGTGTCGTCCCGGTTCGCATGTTGTCTTGTTGCTCCAGATAAACTTCTTCTGCATATGGATGAGATCCTTGTACGTCTGCTGATCCGGCTCAAACACTTTTGCGGTAAAGAGGATAGCTGGCATAGCGATCGAGTTGAAAAGGGTGACACGTTCCATCACCGACGTTCCGCACTTCGTAGCTGTTAGTAACCTCCTTTTTACTGCCCGTATCCGCTCAGCCCAGTTAGCTTCAGCCATGTTGTGCTTACCCACTTGATATCCCAGGTACCTCACTGTGTCGTTCTCTTTTATCAATGGAATCCTAACTTATCCAACCGTGGCGTTGCCTGTCCCAGCGGGAGAATATGACTTTTTGCAGGTTGCATTGTCAGACCGGATAATTTTCCAAAACGCTCCAAAAGTGTTAATGCCTCTTCAACTTGGTCCTCTTTTGTGAAGAAAATCGTGGAATCGTCCACAAATGCTGAAAAGGTGTGTGCACGGTGCGAACTGTCTCCTCTAATCGTAACTCCTTGTAGCCCTTGGTGTTGTTCAATCGCCATTCCCAGGGGTTCCACAGCCAATATAAACAACAAGGGTGCCAATGGACACCCTTGACGAATACCCGAAATTACCGGGAACGGCTTCGATAGTTGTCCGTTCACTAAGAATCTCGCCGAAGTACCTTGGTGCAATGCCTTCATAAGTGCTATGAAACGCTCCGAAAACCCAAAACATCTCAAAGTCGCCATCAGATAGTACCTATCCACTGTATCGTAGGCTTTCGCAAAATCCACTAGCAAAATACCACCGTAATCACTTGACTTCGTCTGATCTGGATCCGGCTGCTGCTCCTGTAAGATATGCATCATCATCACAACTGCACGATCCATCCGTCGACCATGTACGAATCCTTGCTGTGAATCGCCTACTAACCTCCCTAGAAACGCTTGTAACCGCGACGCTAAGATCTTCGCAAATATCTTGTAACTCGTCTGTAACAGAGATATGGGTCGATAATCCATTGCATTAGTTGACTCACCCTTTTTCTTGAGCGGAATGATCTCGGCTTCCAAAAAAGATTCAGGCGGCGGTGCCCCTTTCAGTACATCATTGAAAACTTGAAGCAAATCCGGCATGAGTTCCTCTGTGAAATCCTTGAAGAAGTCGTTATTCAGCCCGTCGGGTCCACCAGCCTTCCTTCTTTCCAGTCGTTTGATCGCTAGTTGAATGTCTTCGGCCTGTATTGGTGCTAGTAAACTCTCATTTTCCCCAGAGGAGACTCGCCGTCGCGACCAATCCCTTACTAGCTCCTGGATCTTCTGAGTTACCTCCTTGTCCTGGATTTTCCTATGGACTGCTCCGAATATTTGCTGCCATGTACATGCAAATTTGTCTGGTATCGACATGTCTTGTGCGTGCGTAACTGACTGATCCTGCAGAACAATCTCCTCCACTCGTTGATCCCGCTCCCACGTCGCTGTACGCTGATACAGCCATCGTAGATTCTCGTTAGACCGACAAAAACGTCGTGCAATCCTTACCTGATTACATCTTGTAACTTCGTGTTCCGTGATCTGCAAAATATGATCACGACTTGTTACTCGACCATAAAGTGCCTGTTCCAGATGTTTCGCATGTCGTCTCCTCCGTTGCGCCACTCTCGATCTTACTCTTACTATAGCCGCTACCCAGGAATCCTTGACTGAGTCCCACCCGGCTGCCCCGGCTGAGTCCATTACATCCCCGTTCTCCATTAGTTCCTTTATTTCCTCTTGCACTCGTAATCCCCCAGCTCCACGAATCGGGTATTGTAGTCGGAAATGGTGGTTTCTTGGTCGTTGTTTCCTGCTTCGGGGTTGACGTACTTGAAGCTCGACTTGATCGTGATCCGACGGTACACCGGGCCTACTAGTGCTGACTCTATTGACCCACTCGAAATTCCTTTCAGAAACGTAGAATCGGTCTATTCGGCTGGCTGATTCTCCACGCCAGAAGGAGTAGTCAAGACCATTCTCCCTATTGTCAGAATGCACCGCTGTAAACTGTACCAAGGCCGTGCCCTGCAACTTCCACCTGCGGATTAGTCGCGTCAGTTCTGGGCATTCAGTTGTTCTTCTCCGCACAGGCCCCGTTCTATCTAACGGTGGGGATTCTACACAATTGAAGTCACCCCCGAGAATAACGTTAGGATGCTGCTGTAAGTTCCACGTCTCCAAACCCTTGTAAAAATGCGCCCTTTCCTTCTCGCTTGCCGACGGCGCATATATGTTTACATACTTCCAGTCGTTTACCTCCACCGCAATGATCCGCTCAGACCAGCCGCTAATCCACCACGGTCGTGGTGTCCATCCTCGTCTCGGTGTTAGTAATATTCCCACGCCTCCTGTCTTTTTCTGCGCTACACTCCACAAAGCCAAACGGTGAGTGACATCCGTATGATTCCACATACGTTCCCATTGCGCCGTTAAATCTTCCGCCTCCTTTCTACTTGTGATGTGCGTTTCTTGAATCAGGATACAGACGGGACGTGCTCGTACCGGTAAGTTTCTCCACGTTTGTAGCCATGCCAGCCTTGAACCAACTGAGAAACCTCGCACATTCTGCGTTATCACCCGGAATGCCGACTCCTCGACACCCCCTTCTGTCCTGTCTTGAATCGCATCCCTCATTTCTGTCTTCTCTACTGTAATTCTGCTGTACCGATCCATTTCTTTGAGTAGGGCTGATATGTCCTCCTCTTCCTGGTTAACGCGTGTCTTGCCCTTAGTAGCAATGAGGCGCTTGTGCACCTCGTGGCTGGACTGGGTTAGTCTGCTCCATGTCAACGTATTCTGGTTCCCTGTCGTTCAGAGAAACGTTAGTTAATGTTGTTATGAAAAAATCTGTCATGTCCATCCACGCAGAACTGTTGTCTTCCTCCAGCCGTTTTGCTATCACGCTAAAACCCGGTATTCGTGCGCGGGCCGTCTGGTAACGTCTGATCTTCACCCAGATTGGATCCTTCGGGAGCGCTGCTTCTCCAATAATTGCTGCTAGTTGTTTGCTGTAAACATAAGCGCACAAAGCCGTGAGAGCAAATCTTAGGTGCCTATGTGGTCCACATAGCTGCCACATCGGATTGTTGCCATAATTGAGCTCTTTTAGGGTCTTCCAATGGTGGCCACTTGCTCGCAACACTTCGCGTTGTTTTTCGTCCACTAGTATACTGACGCACTGAGCCCAGTCCTTTAGGAAATTCTCAACTTCTGACTGAGCTCCGGCCGAGGTTCCCAAGGTGATCAGCTCCTCCCAAAATTGACGTCTCCATTCTTTCGCCATTTCGGTAATCACTTCGTTGCTAAGTTTCCTGATTATGATGTGCGGTTTGTCACTGTATTCCAATAGTTGTGCTAGCGCCAGGCTGTCCTTCCTCGCGGCCTTCAACCACACATCTGGCGACGCATTTACTGTCGGGAATGGATCCACCTGCTGATGTGGCCATACCTGCCCCATCGCGTTCCACACTTGCTCCGCTAAGCACTCTGTTCCCCCGGTAGGTTCTGTGTCCATGTTCTCCAATCGTCCTGCTGCAAATAGATCCCTCTGCACCGACTCTGTGCCTGCTGTCACTTCCTCCCTGGAAGACTGGAAAGGTTCGTCTACGGCGCGCTTTTTCCGCGACCGCTGCTGCTCTGCATCTGTGATCTGCTCGTTATCCTTGTTATCGTCCAATTGTAGCCGACCTGAACCTTTTGACTCCTCCTCAGGTCCTTGTTCCGACTGGTCTGTTAACGCCAACGTTCCTTGTGTGGTGTTATACCACTCTTTTAATATCCCCGCTGGGATATTATATCTTTGTGCCAGTATTTTGCAGACCGACTCTTGCGCCATGTCTGCTTGTAGTAGTTCTGCTTGCCTATGTTCCGGCAAATACATGGCTGTTTCTACCAGAAACTGTAGTAACCCATGGTGCCGTGCGTCCTCTTCCTTTAGTAACTGTTCCACTTGCGCACGAATCACATTTCCTGGCGACCAGTCCGTGGGGACGCTTACCAATTGCCCCCCCCTGGTCGGTCGCTCCTTCCTCTCCTCGCATCCGCTTATTTGATCCTCCGCCTCCTCCTGATTCATACATCACCACGTCCTGCTGTACTGGTGCCACCGTATTCGTTCCTTCAGTTGACCTCCATCCGTGTACATAGGCCTGGTAGTGAATGTTCTCGAAATGTAGTACCAGGGGTAACTTACCTTTACCTTCCTTTACCGCGTTTTTTATCTTGATCACTTCCTTGATGCATTGTCCTAAGGAGATGGGGAATTCACCGCACGTGGCAAATTTACGGCTTTGATGCACCCTGATTTCTGGCGAAAAGTGAATAACCCCGGGCTTGCCACTCACCACATCCATGCTGATCACAAAAATGTGTCTTTGAAGGAGCGTACCTAGGCAAATTAGGGTATCGTTACTACCCCAATTCTGACTACTTACCGTCACTTCCAACTCGGACGGACTGTTGCCATAATCCTGCAGATACTGCTTGAACTCCAATTCCGATTGTTTAGCCGCCATTTTGTCATATCCCCTGCCAAGACTGCGTAACGTCTGCTTGCGTACCCCGGCCGGGAACTTCGCCTTAAAGTCCGACAAACCCCTCGCTGCTCCTCCTTTCTTGATACACGCCGTTGCCTGTTCTAAAATGTTAGGGCTGTCTTCAAGTGAGGAGTTAAAAAGTGCCTGCACGACACTATAAGCTTGCCAATTCCCGGTCGCTGGTGTCCTCACTTGTTGCAGCCCCATCGCCAGTAGTGCATCATTTAGGTTTCCCTCCTGAACTGTTACCTCTGGCTCTGCCTCCCACGGGAATGGTTGTAGCGGTCCTTCCGAATGTGCCAAGGTCCTACTGTACGACCCTAACTCCTCCTTCACTCGTGCCTCTACAATCAACACATCTGAGTTGTCCTGTTGGCGTCGTTGCGCTCCCACTGTGCCACGATTTTTATCCTTGGGTACCGACACATTTTTGATTTTTACCGGTTTCGGTTCCGGTTCCGGTTCAGTTTTTATGGTTTTGTCATTCGGTCCACTTGCACTATCCACTTTTGAGACCACCTCCTTCCGCTTACTCTTACCGTTAGTTTGTGCCTCTACCGTTGCCGTCGAATCTAACGGTTGGTTCTGCTTGCCTTTTCCCATCTCACTGTTTTCCTGTTGCCTGACTCGAGAAGATGTCCCATTTCTTCTTTTAGTGACTACCATCCATTCGTTCTCACCTGTTCCTGTATCTGCTGACTCGTGACCCGTTGCTGGAGAAGGGCCCTCCTGATCGGTCTTCGCTGACGCGGGGGCCGGTACTGTGTCCTGTTGCGTTTGCACATCCGTTTGTATCGGCTGTTTATCCGTCAAGATGCTGGCCGACTGGTTTTCCTGGTCTTTTAACCTCCGTTTACTCAACAACGCATCCTGTTCGTCACAATGCTCCCGAACTTCCTTGATTAGCATCTCCATACTGTCAAAAATGGGGTCTGGCGTGTCGATGAGTTCCGCTTCTTCCACCGAAATCGTGAGACAATGCTCGTCCTGTAAACTTTTCTGTGCAATCGCACAACTCCTGATTTGATGTCCCGCTTCTCCTCATCGTAGGCAGTGTATCTTCCCCCTCGTATTTGGGTGTTCCAACGTCAAGGTATGGCCACACCACATCACTCTCCACACATCCCTCAGCTTCTTGGGGCACCCGCTAGCTGCAATGACGATTTCCCAATCTAATGAAGTTGCGGATAATGGCCCTCCAGAATCCAGTTCCTCGAAACGAAAGTCCACTGTGATGACTGATTGTAGATAGCCATGCAGCCTCATGATGTCTATGTTGCGTGTGACATTCCGCATGATGATCGCGTAATCCGGTCTTAAGCCCAAGCCCGAGCTTCCACCTGATACTTTTCTGGACCATACCGGTTCATCTACCTTCTCTTTCGCATGTAAGTTGCGCAAAGCGTGGATTTGTTTGTGATATGGAACCCTCAGCTCTTCATATCGTTTTGCTATTTCTCGTGTTAGGAAGTGCAGATGAAGGCAGTGATCGGACTGATTGTAGCTTATCGACTTGACCTTTCCAAGCATTTCCAGAGCCTCTCATTAGCTAATCCCCGTGCTGTCGCCGCGGTCGCGATGCTTTCCTGCAGGCTCTTCGTACTCTGAAATGCCTTTTTTATCGCTGCTTCACCCTGTAAATCCATAATTAAACATCCTTCTACTCTCACTCTAATCGTTAAAATTAGCCGTAGACGATCGTTAGATGTCATAATTTGTCGTAAGAATTGTGGCAGCGTGCGTGATAAAATCGTTCCCTCTGCCAGCCCTTTGACTATTTGCCACTCTTCTGGGCTTCCGTCTCGAAATTTTTGCTTGTCCTTACCACCCCACTCCTTTTCACATACTTTAGTCAAAGTGGCAATTCGCTCTGGTGAATAAACATCAGGATTGAATAAATAGGCAGTGTACCTAGGCTTTACCTTAACCGCTTCCGCTTTTTGTCCCGTTACTTTATGGAGCCATCCTTCCAACACACTTTGTCCTTTAACCTCTACTTCCACTTGACAACTACCTATTTTACGGGCCAGGATTGTGACAAGTGGTTTGTTGAGTTTAAGCGCTAGTTGCCATGCATCTAGCGCCTTTTGAAACCACACCTTCCAGCTTAGTTTATGCTTTACTACCAATAACTCGAATAAGTCAATTAAACGTTCCAGTTCCGGGTTTGACAACTTGAATTTCTGACCACCAGCTTGCTTGCCGCCTCTTTGCGTGCGTTTTATGGAGGAGTAGGAAACTTGGAACAGCTGAAAAGTCAGATCCAACCACGTTTGTAATCGTGGTCTGGACAGTTCTGCTTCTTTGAGGGTATGAGAAAGTACAAGAGCCAGTTCCTCTGGCGTGTTCGGTTTACCCGTTGTTGACTGCTTCTCGCCATCCCTTGTTTTCCTTGCCTCCACCACGGGCTCCTCTATTCCTTCCATGTCACCCTCCTCCAAAGTAGCCTCTCTCGGTTTTCCTTCCGTGAGATCTATAACCGTCTCTTTCTCATGTTTCGTCCTTGAAGCTGGATCCTCAGTGTCATCCTGAGGTTCATTTTATTCCGGCGACTCAGGTACTATCTCGTCAATTTCCTG
>MIQA02018036.1:0-30758 GCA_001887855.2 Sclerospora graminicola | reverse complement strand
GATGACTCAAAAGCAAAATTAGAGTACCCCTCACTATTTTTTACGGACACAGTCCCGATTTTGTCGCATAGACCCCACCTACCCAGCAAAGGTAGGAAATGGATCTGGGCTTGTACGACAAACTTCCTACAACAGCGAGTTTAAGACTAATGCTCTCCCCAGGAGGTGACCCTGGAAAAGAAAGGAAACCCCCGGATAAGTCTGATGAGGCCGGGAGCGGAGATAGTATGCCATCCGAAGGGCATGGGGGTGCGACTCAGCAGGACATTGACGAGATAGTACCTGAGTCGCCGGAAGTAAACGAACCTCAGGAAGACACTGAGGATCCAGCTTCAAGGACGAAACATGTGAAGGAGGCGGTCATAGATCTCACGGAAGGAAAACCGAGAGCGGCTACTCCGGAGGAGATTGACATGGAAGGAATAGAGGAGCCCGTGGAGGAGGCAAGGAAGACAAGGGGTGGCGAGAAGCAGTCAACACCGGGCAAACCAAACACGCCAGAGGAACTGGCTCTCGTACTTTCTCATACCCTCAAAGAAGCAGAACTGTCCAGACCACGATTACAAACGTGGTTGGATCTGACTTATCAGCTGTTCCAAGTTTCCTACTCCTCCATAAAACGCACGCAAAGAGGCGGCAAGCAAGCCGGTGGACAGAAATTAAAGCTGTCAAACCCGGAACTGGAACGTTTAATTGACTTATTCGAGTTATTGGTAGTAAAGCATAAACTAAGCTGGAAGGTGTGGTTTCAAAAGGCGCTAGATGCATGGCAACTAGCGCTTAAACTCAACAAACCACTTGTCACAATCCTGGCCCGTAAAATAGGTAGTTGTCAAGTGGAAGTAGAGGTTAAAGGACAAAGTGTGTTGGAAGGATGGCTCCATAAAGTAACGGGACAAAAAGCGGAAGCGGTTAAGGTAAAGCCTAGGTACACTGCCTATTTATTCAATCCTGATGTTTATTCACCAGAGCGAATTGCCACTTTGACTAAAGTATGTGAAAAGGAGTGGGGTGGTAAGGACAAGCAAAAATTTCGAGACGGAAGCCCAGAAGAGTGGCAAATAGTCAAAGGGCTGGCAGAGGGAACGATTTTATCACGCACGCTGCCACAATTCTTACGACAAATTATGACATCTAACGATCGTCTACGGCTAATTTTAACGATTAGAGTGAGAGTAGAAGGATGTTTAATTATGGATTTACAGGGTGAAGCAGCGATAAAAAAGGCATTTCAGAGTACGAAGAGCCTGCAGGAAAGCATCGCGACCGCGGCGACAGCACGGGGATTAGCTAATGAGAGGCTCTGGAAATGCTTGGAAAGGTCAAGTCGATAAGCTACAATCAGTCCGATCACTGCCTTCATCTGCACTTCCTAACACGAGAAATAGCAAAACGATATGAAGAGCTGAGGGTTCCATATCACAAACAAATCCACGCTTTGCGCAACTTACATGCGAAAGAGAAGGTAGATGAACCGGTATGGTCCAGAAAAGTATCAGGTGGAAGCTCGGGCTTGGGCTTAAGACCGGATTACGCGATCATCATGCGGAATGTCACTTGCAACATAGACATCATGAGGCTGCATGGCTACCTACAATCAGTCATAACAGTGGACTTTCGTTTCGAAGAACTGGATTCTGGAGGGCCAGTATCCGCAACTTCATTAGATTGGGAAATCGTCATTGCAGCTAGCGGGTGCCCCAAGAAGCTGAGGGATGTGTGGAGAGTGATGTGGTGTGGCCATACCTTGACGTTGGAACACCCAAATACGAGGGGGAAGATACACTGCCTACGATGAGGAGAAGCGGGACATCAAATCAGGAGTTGTGCGATTGCACAGAAAAGTTTACAGGACGAGCATTGTCTCACGATTTCGGTGGAAGAAGCGGAACTCATCGACACGCCAGACCCCATTTTTGACAGTATGGAGATGCTAATCAAGGAAGTTCGGGAGCATTGTGACGAACAGGATGCGTTGTTGAGTAAACGGAGGTTAAAAGACCAGGAAAACCAGTCGGCCAGCATCTTGACGGATAAACAGCCGATACAAACGGATGTGCAAACGCAACAGGACACAGTACCGGCCCCCGCGTCAGCGAAGACCGATCAGGAGGGCCCTTCTCCAGCAACGGGTCACGAGTCAGCAGATACAGGAACAGGTGAGAACGAATGGATGGTAGTCACTAAAAGAAGAAATGGGACATCTTCTCGAGTCAGGCAACAGGAAAACAGTGAGATGGGAAAAGGCAAGCAGAACCAACCGTTAGATTCGACGGCAACGGTAGAGGCACAAACTAACGGTAAGAGTAAGCGGAAGGAGGTGGTCTCAAAAGTGGATAGTGCAAGTGGACCGAATGACAAAACCATAAAAACTGAACCGGAACCGGAACCGAAACCGGTAAAAATCAAAAATGTGTCGGTACCCAAGGATAAAAATCGTGGCACAGTGGGAGCGCAACGACGCCAACAGGACAACTCAGATGTGTTGATTGTAGAGGCACGAGTGAAGGAGGAGTTAGGGTCGTACAGTAGGACCTTGGCACATTCGGAAGGACCGCTACAACCATTCCCGTGGGAGGCAGAGCCAGAGGTAACAGTTCAGGAGGGAAACCTAAATGATGCACTACTGGCGATGGGGCTGCAACAAGTGAGGACACCAGCGACCGGGAATTGGCAAGCTTATAGTGTCGTGCAGGCACTTTTTAACTCCTCACTTGAAGACAGCCCTAACATTTTAGAACAGGCAACGGCGTGTATCAAGAAAGGAGGAGCAGCGAGGGGTTTGTCGGACTTTAAGGCGAAGTTCCCGGCCGGGGTACGCAAGCAGACGTTACGCAGTCTTGGCAGGGGATATGACAAAATGGCGGCTAAACAATCGGAATTGGAGTTCAAGCAGTATCTGCAGGATTATGGCAACAGTCCGTCCGAGTTGGAAGTGACGGTAAGTAGTCAGAATTGGGGTAGTAACGATACCCTAATTTGCCTAGGTACGCTCCTTCAAAGACACATTTTTGTGATCAGCATGGATGTGGTGAGTGGCAAGCCCGGGGTTATTCACTTTTCGCCAGAAATCAGGGTGCATCAAAGCCGTAAATTTGCCACGTGCGGTGAATTCCCCATCTCCTTAGGACAATGCATCAAGGAAGTGATCAAGATAAAAAACGCGGTAAAGGAAGGTAAAGGTAAGTTACCCCTGGTACTACATTTCGAGAACATTCACTACCAGGCCTATGTACACGGATGGAGGTCAACTGAAGGAACGAATACGGTGGCACCAGTACAGCAGGACGTGGTGATGTATGAATCAGGAGGAGGCGGAGGATCAAATAAGCGGATGCGAGGAGAGGAAGGAGCGACCGACCAGGGGGGGGCAATTGGTAAGCGTCCCCACGGACTGGTCGCCAGGAAATGTGATTCGTGCGCAAGTGGAACAGTTACTAAAGGAAGAGGACGCACGGCACCATGGGTTACTACAGTTTCTGGTAGAAACAGCCATGTATTTGCCGGAACATAGGCAAGCAGAACTACTACAAGCAGACATGGCGCAAGAGTCGGTCTGCAAAATACTGGCACAAAGATATAATATCCCAGCGGGGATATTAAAAGAGTGGTATAACACCACACAAGGAACGTTGGCGTTAACAGACCAGTCGGAACAAGGACCTGAGGAGGAGTCAAAAGGTTCAGGTCGGCTACAATTGGACGATAACAAGGATAACGAGCAGATCACAGATGCAGAGCAGCAGCGGTCGCGGAAAAAGCGCGCCGTAGACGAACCTTTCCAGTCTTCCAGGGAGGAAGTGACAGCAGGCACAGAGTCGGTGCAGAGGGATCTATTTGCAGCAGGACGATTGGAGAACATGGACACAGAACCTACCGGGGGAACAGAGTGCTTAGCGGAGCAAGTGTGGAACGCGATGGGGCAGGTATGGCCACATCAGCAGGTGGATCCATTCCCGACAGTAAATGCGTCGCCAGATGTGTGGTTGAAGGCCGCGAGGAAGGACAGCCTGGCGCTAGCACAACTATTGGAATACAGTGACAAACCGCACATCATAATCAGGAAACTTAGCAACGAAGTGATTACCGAAATGGCGAAAGAATGGAGACGTCAATTTTGGGAGGAGCTGATCACCTTGGGAACCTCGGCCGGAGCTCAGTCAGAAGTTGAGAATTTCCTAAAGGACTGGGCTCAGTGCGTCAGTATACTAGTGGACGAAAAACAACGCGAAGTGTTGCGAGCAAGTGGCCACCATTGGAAGACCCTAAAAGAGCTCAATTATGGCAACAATCCGATGTGGCAGCTATGTGGACCACATAGGCACCTAAGATTTGCTCTCACGGCTTTGTGCGCTTATGTTTACAGCAAACAACTAGCAGCAATTATTGGAGAAGCAGCGCTCCCGAAGGATCCAATCTGGGTGAAGATCAGACGTTACCAGACGGCCCGCGCACGAATACCGGGTTTTAGCGTGATAGCAAAACGGCTGGAGGAAGACAACAGTTCTGCGTGGATGGACATGACAGATTTTTTCATAACAACATTAACTAACGTTTCTCTGAACGACAGGGAACCAGAATACGTTGACATGGAGCAGACTAACCCAGTCCAGCCACGAGGTGCACAAGCGCCTCATTGCTACTAAGGGCAAGACACGCGTTAACCAGGAAGAGGAGGACATATCAGCCCTACTCAAAGAAATGGATCGGTACAGCAGAATTACAGTAGAGAAGACAGAAATGAGGGATGCGATTCAAGACAGGACAGAAGGGGGTGTCGAGGAGTCGGCATTCCGGGTGATAACGCAGAATGTGCGAGGTTTCTCAGTTGGTTCAAGGCTGGCATGGCTACAAACGTGGAGAAACTTACCGGTACGAGCACGTCCCGTCTGTATCCTGATTCAAGAAACGCACATCACAAGTAGAAAGGAGGCGGAAGATTTAACGGCGCAATGGGAACGTATGTGGAATCATACGGATGTCACTCACCGTTTGGCTTTGTGGAGTGTAGCGCAGAAAAAGACAGGAGGCGTGGGAATATTACTAACACCGAGACGAGGATGGACACCACGACCGTGGTGGATTAGCGGCTGGTCTGAGCGGATCATTGCGGTGGAGGTAAACGACTGGAAGTATGTAAACATATATGCGCCGTCGGCAAGCGAGAAGGAAAGGGCGCATTTTTACAAGGGTTTGGAGACGTGGAACTTACAGCAGCATCCTAACGTTATTCTCGGGGGTGACTTCAATTGTGTAGAATCCCCACCGTTAGATAGAACGGGGCCTGTGCGGAGAAGAACAACTGAATGCCCAGAACTGACGCGACTAATCCGCAGGTGGAAGTTGCAGGGCACGGCCTTGGTACAGTTTACAGCGGTGCATTCTGACAATAGGGAGAATGGTCTTGACTACTCCTTCTGGCGTGGAGAATCAGCCAGCCGAATAGACCGATTCTACGTTTCTGAAAGGAATTTCGAGTGGGTCAATAGAGTCAGCACTAGTAGGCCCGGTGTACCGTCGGATCACGATCAAGTCGAGCTTCAAGTACGTCAACCCCGAAGCAGGAAACAACGACCAAGAAACCACCATTTCCGACTACAATACCCGATTCGTGGAGCTGGGGGATTACGAGTGCAAGAGGAAATAAAGGAACTAATGGAGAACGGGGATGTAATGGACTCAGCCGGGGCAGCCGGGTGGGACTCAGTCAAGGATTCCTGGGTAGCGGCTATAGTAAGAGTAAGATCGAGAGTGGCGCAACGGAGGAGACGACATGCGAAACATCTGGAACAGGCACTTTATGGTCGAGTAACAAGTCGTGATCATATTTTGCAGATCACGGAACACGAAGTTACAAGATGTAATCAGGTAAGGATTGCACGACGTTTTTGTCGGTCTAACGAGAATCTACGATGGCTGTATCAGCGTACAGCGACGTGGGAGCGGGATCAACGAGTGGAGGAGATTGTTCTGCAGGATCAGTCAGTTACGCACGCACAAGACATGTCGATACCAGACAAATTTGCATGTACATGGCAGCAAATATTCGGAGCAGTCCATAGGAAAATCCAGGACAAGGAGGTAACTCAGAAGATCCAGGAGCTAGTAAGGGATTGGTCGCGACGGCGAGTCTCCTCTGGGGAAAATGAGAGTTTACTAGCACCAATACAGGCCGAAGACATTCAACTAGCGATCAAACGACTGGAAAGAAGGAAGGCTGGTGGACCCGACGGGCTGAATAACGACTTCTTCAAGGATTTCACAGAGGAACTCATGCCGGATTTGCTTCAAGTTTTCAATGATGTACTGAAAGGGGCACCGCCGCCTGAATCTTTTTTGGAAGCCGAGATCATTCCGCTCAAGAAAAAGGGTGAGTCAACTAATGCAATGGATTATCGACCCATATCTCTGTTACAGACGAGTTACAAGATATTTGCGAAGATCTTAGCGTCGCGGTTACAAGCGTTTCTAGGGAGGTTAGTAGGCGATTCACAGCAAGGATTCGTACATGGTCGACGGATGGATCGTGCAGTTGTGATGATGATGCATATCTTACAGGAGCAGCAGCCGGATCCAGATCAGACGAAGTCAAGTGATTACGGTGGTATTTTGCTAGTGGATTTTGCGAAAGCCTACGATACAGTGGATAGGTACTATCTGATGGCGACTTTGAGATGTTTTGGGTTTTCGGAGCGTTTCATAGCACTTATGAAGGCATTGCACCAAGGTACTTCGGCGAGATTCTTAGTGAATGGACAACTATCGAAGCCGTTCCCGGTAATTTCGGGTATTCGTCAAGGGTGTCCATTGGCACCTTTGTTGTTTATATTGGCTGTGGAACCCCTGGGAATGGCGATTGAACAACACCAAGGGCTACCAGGAGTTACGATTAGAGGAGACAGTTCGCACCGTGCACACACCTTTTCAGCATTTGTGGACGATTCCACGATTTTTTTCACAAAAGAGGACCAAGTTGAAGAGGCATTAACACTTTTGGAGCGTTTTGGAAAATTATCCGGTTTGACAATGCAACCTGCAAAAAGTCATATTCTCCCGCTGGGACAGGCAACGCCACGGTTGGATAAGTTGGGATTCCATTGATAAAAGAGAACGACACAGTGAGGTACCTGGGATATCAAGTGGGTAAGCACAACATGGCTGACGCTAGCTGGGCTGAGCGGATACGGGCAGTACAAAGGAGGTTACTAACAGCTACGAAGTGCGGAACGTCGGTGATGGAACGTGTCACCCTTTTCAACTCGATTGCTATGCCAGCTATCCTCTTTACTGCAAAAGTGTTTGAGCCGGATCAGCAGACGTACAAGGATCTTATCCATCTGCAGAAGAAGTTTATTTGGAGCAACAAGACAACATGCGAACCGGGACGACACAAGATGTCGCCACATCTATTGTTCATACCAAGACATGCAGGCGGTTTAGGGCTGATTTCGATCCCAGTCGCTATCCACACGTTAGCAGTAAAGGAGGCAACGATGTGGTTACTCGAGCCGAATGACAGATATACGCAAGCGTGGCGTTACTGGTGTCACTTGGTTAAACCGGATCATACTAATGTGTGGGTGTCTCCATGCAGGACGACTGGAAGGAGGAAAAATACAGGAAAGGGGCAGAAGTTGTCACCGGTGCTTTTCCACCTCTCGAGGGCGTTAGGGCCATCGCATGACGAAGTACCACTGATCGAAAGGTACGTGACAGTTAATTCAGACGTTTTAAAAACGAAATGTGTCACACAGCCAGTCAGTTCGAAGGAAATCCTGCATCGAGGAGAACAAGTCCAAGTACAAGCTGATGTTGACGACATTGACTGGCACGGGTATGGTAGACAAGCGCTTAAAGCCTTCTGGGGGACCTTTTTGTGGTGCAACAACCCCTGGATTAGAGACGAAAAAGCGGATGTACTGGCGCCGGCAAAATTTGCGAAACTGCCGGAGACTACCATTAAGGACCTACACATCAGGAGAGTCGGGAGGACCACGTATCAGTGGATAGTGCAAGGAACGGAAAAGACCAGTCACTCTCGAAAGAAAGTAGGGCGATGGCTGGTAAGTATAATCTTGTGCTCGCCGAGGGTGGAGATTGGCGAAGAAATCGGGGAGGCGGGACGACCGACACTCCTAAACACTCACGACCAATGGAAATCAGTGGCATGGAAGTTAGACACAGCAAGAGAAGTTACAGGCACGTGTTCATCAACTGGTCAAAGGTGGACGTTGCGACAGCGTGATGATGGCATCTACTGGGACGAACCAGAAGGCAATTCATGGATTAAACGGAACAATAACGTGGACACCGCGGTGAGCGAACATTTACAGATGAAGGGACTGGTTTTTGCGGCACACCCAAGCATGCACAATTATCCCTGGTCGATCAAAGAAGGGGTAAACATTTGCTCAGTGAAAGGTTGGATCAGACGTTCTTTTCGCGGATACTATTATCAGGCACTATCGAGTGCACTTTCAAGAGTACGGGATCGATGGAAACGAATGCGAGAGAAGTCAGAATGGAATCGGAATATGCAGGAGCAGACACCAGCAGAGCTGTGGAAGCATGAACACATGCTATCTGACTATCAATTGTGGAGCATTTATCGAGCAGCTACGTTCCAATTAAATGTCTATTATGATGGATATTTTACACAAGGAGGGTGTGCACTGGACGATCAGTGTAATACACCTGGGAAAGGGGTCACACATATTGTGTGGGGGTGCAGTCGGGCTAAACAATTGTGCCCGACTTTTAACATGTTGGAACGGGCGCAGTGTCGTGAATGCTGAGCTGGAACAATATAGGAGAAACGTCGCATCTCGTAAACCGCCGGAAATCTCGGAGGCTCTGATGCATTGTTTGCAGATGAGATGTGGAAAAAGAGCAGAGGAGTGCAAGGAAGCGCTTGCACGCGTGTGGAAAGGAATTTGTTCGCTTGGAATTACGCGGTTGTGGTTTATGCGAAATGAAAGCGTGCATAAAGGGATTCAGCGCAGCGCATATGAGCAATTACAGTGGATTTGGTCAAAAACTATGAAGCAATTGTTGGCAGTAGCGTATTATGAAAGGAGCAGAGCAGCGACCAGACTGCGCGGGATACGCATGCTAATCGGTATGGAGTGTTTGCAAGAAAATTACCAAGGTCTGTCAAGTGATGAACACAGTGTCATACTACCTGGTTCCCAGGTGGATAGTTTATCAGAGACGGATGTGGGCTTAGATCTAGCACTCAGAGACTTTATTGTAGCTAATAGGTAATTACTAAATAGACTGCGATTGAACAACAACAAACCGTTACGCTGATTGGCTAGACTACCTCCTCGATTTTTATGTTTTGAAAGATCTCTATTCTTGGGTTTGAAGGGGTAGGGTTAACGTTTGTCAATCAGCGTCAGCTTCTTAAAGAATAAGAATGGCTTTTGAGTTTTGGACCAGGTCCAAAACAAAAAAAATCTGCTGATTCTGATAGGCAGTAAAACAGATACCAGTACTGTAATAGCCTATGTAATGGTCCTGTCAGATGCGACGTCACTTTAAATAAGTCGCCTAACTGCTATCAATGATGACTCTATGTCTAAGCAAGACGAATCATCTTCAAACAAAGCGTATTTATAAGAAACGGGGCTACATATACTGTTCGCAAAGAAGACTAGACTTGGAAGTCATAAAATGCAAAAAGAGATTAAAACTATGAAATTGAAGACTTCGATGATAAATGGAGATTAGATCCGGTCCGATAGAAACAGAAGGGTACGTGCTGAGAGAAGCAGTGATAGAACAGCACTTGACTATCGAGGATACAATCGATGCTTGTGTAATGTTCTCGGCAGAGGCTTTACCGACTCTATCGAGATTCGACATGAGACGTATCAAGACGATAGATTGAAAGCGCTAGATAAACTTCGAGGACCAAAGCTGGATGAAGCTCATGTTCCTAATGGAGGGAACGGGTCGCTTGAATCTCACAGACCGTTCGTTATACCACGAAGAGCGATATGACAGAAAACTATCCGTGAGGACGACGTATTAGGGGATAATTTTTCTCAAATGCGCTACTCTGTCAATGAGAGACCCCGCAATGCGTAGATGTTGGGACGAGTTTCGTGATGCTTTCAAACTTTGTGCAATGCCAGACGAAAAGCGACTGTGGCGTCAGACTTTGGCGATGACGACAGGAAGGACCCGGCATGCGTGCAAGACGTGATTCGACGAGAGTCATCATGGTTACATCCTATCAGGACTGTACTGCCGGCGTGAAAAAAGGAGATGAGGTCAAACTTGTGGTGGTGTGTGTTTAACATTACAAGACGTCCAACTATAAGCATTTTAAGTGAGGTATAGGAAAGCTTATCCAGTTCGCGTCTGTGTCAGTCAGACTTGTTGTTTAGCCGTGCGTTGGGTTTCGAAATGGTTTTGGTTCACTCGGATTTATTCTGTTAGAAATATTGGAGGCCTTACTAATAGTGCTAAGTTCGTCGGTCTTGGTTTTGTGCTACACCTTAATATTAATTTAAAGGGGTATGCTAGAGTGATGATGTATCAATTTGAGAGAGTTGTCTGTATTATATTGTGTGTCCACCTCAATGTCGTGGCGAACACACAATATAATTTGGGAAACGGCACATCCCAGTCGGTAACAATTTGTGATGTTTTCTTCACATTGTTACATTAAGTGTAACAAGGTGGTTCGCGATATCACCTACAAGAATTGGATTGAATTCGTGGTCCAAAACTGCCCTTCATCTGGAGTTGGACACGTCCGGTTCGTAAAAGGAAATAAAGTTTTTAGTACTCACCACCATAACCAAATGTTAAGCTTTGGATTATGGCCTAAATACGCGCTTTTAAATTTTACACCATTGGCTAAAAATGCACTTGCTGAATGAAAAAGGTATGAAATTCTGAGATCCGCGCTGATAGGCTAGTTTTAGCTACAGTACCAACAAGTACACCGTGAGAACCACATTACCACACAGCAACTTTCGGGTAAATGTCAGAACCAGGACCCAAATGATGGTGCACTTTCAGAACCAGGACCCCTTGCAAAACCACGACCCGGACCCGTTCTAATTTAGCAGATGTACATAAGTTGCTCGATTTGAGCTCCACGGAGAATTATTAATGGATACATATAAAGAAATATTACAAGGGAAAGGCATGGTCGCATACATAATTGGACTCGATCGTCAACGGTCGATTTTTTCCGTGCAAGCAGCAAAAATGACCTTTCGATGCTATGATAGTCGCAGCTTAGATTGTTTCACGCTGCGGCATGATTCACATGGATTAAGTTTCCGTTTTGAAATGATTAGCGGCGGCTTCATCTTGGACGAAGGGTAAACGTTGCTATTCCTAAGCTCTTTTGAATCGCCATGATAATCGTACCGCTTTCTTTTGCGTCCGTCAAGTTGAAGCTGGAAGAGTGGCGTAAGAATGATGGTCGATTGACAAGAAACAAGATTTGTTGTTGTTGAACGTAATCTATTTAGCCTTATACGCTGTTGTTACGATGTAATGTTTTAGAACTACTGGTATACTCCACTCAAGCTGTGCTACAGTATCCACTAATGGATTTTCGTCTTCCGTGAGCATCATACTGTGTGTTTTTACCGTTCTTGCCAATAAGCATTCAAGACAGATCTGTAGATGTAAGCCTTGGATGCGTGTATTTGCTTGTTTCTTTTTAAATGTAGCCACCGCTAAGATTTGCGCAATACATCGATTCCAAATAGTCTCAATGCGTTGATGTAAACTCCATTGTTGATTAGCATACATGGCTTGATTTCTTATGTGCCAGAGCCATACTGTTCCTATGGAGCAAAACGCCAACCATATCCGCGGTAATTGTTTTAGGCAATCTTCCGTTTGCATTCCACATCTTTCTGCAATACGTTCCCGCAAAGAGTCACTTTGAGTAGGCATCTGCCTGGTAGCAATACAAGTTACAAATTTATCCTGTGTTGGGATTTCGACGTCGGTACAGTCCAACTACTCAGAAGACGCTCCCACAGACGTTGAGCACCTTTACATCTCCACACTATACTTTTCCACTTGATTTACAATCGCCATCTACAGGGCAGTGACCCTCGTCTTTGTACCCCGCCTAAAAACATTCAGTTGGAACATTGCAAGTCGATATAATCCCCAGATTTGGTAGTTCGTCAGTAAATTTCATGCTTCCAAAGCTGCTTTGGAGATTGGAGTTGAATAGGTCGATTCCAATGTGTTTGTGTCCTTCGGTACTACCATTTATCCAGGAGCGGTTGTAATTTTCTAGAATTAGGTGATGATACAGTCCCCGAAATGTCTTTCGTATCCATTGCGTGACTGATTTACCTGTGCATATATTGTAGGAAAGTGAAGTGTACTGCGTAGATATCCTTAGCTCCACACGTAGCAAGTAGATACCGATTAGTGAATCCAAACGCTTTCTCGTAGCGAAGTGAGCTCCCTATTGGTTAGTAAAGGGCCCGTCTATCAGATAAATATGTCAGTGCTACTCAGTTACATCGCGTGTTAGCAGGGAGTCGCTCAGGAGGTAAGTAGTACTTCCTCCGTCCCAAAATATAAGGCGCAGTCGACAGTTAAGCATGTCCCAAAATATAGGGCAGAGTATCGATGCAGACTTGACTTAATTATACCCACAATCTCCGCTAAAGTGCGAACGTTGGTTCGTGCATGGAGGCAAAAGTACGATGGTCTTAGCGAGATTTGCTGCTAATTGGCCGTTCAAGCGTGGTCTGTCACGTCTCCCACACTCCCCATCGTGTATAGAGCCCGCTTGGATTTCCTCTCTCGCCATTTCCAAAGGCGGAAAGCGATCGCTCGAAACAGTCAAACTTGACGGATATAGCAGACACAAGTCCCTTGGAAGGCAAAGTTTCGTGGTCGCCGCGTACATACGGGCAAGTACGGCTCTGTGCTCGTCTGTGGTCAAGTTCTTGCGCCTTTGTGAGGGTTATGAGCGGCGCTGCGTCATTTTTAAAATGTCGAGGCTTGGGAACCCCAACTTTTGCTCGTCATATCTCACGGTCTAGAGCGTCAATCGGCTCGCTCCAAAACCCCGCCAATCAGCAATAAAAGCGCTTTCTATTCCGCCGATCAACAGCATGCAGTAGTTTCTGGCAGCCTTAATCGAGAATTTTGAAAAATCACTGCCTTTTATTTTGGGAAGGAGGAAGTATATATGTATAAAAGTTATGTAATTTCGGCTAAAATACTACTTAACCTAAAATTCTAATGTGCAAGAAACCACGATAATCTCGTTAGCAGGAATTTAATGTCAGTTTTCATCACAGATCTCATCATCCCAAATTCCAACACTCTTCCGGGCCTTCGTGCACAAGACGCATCAACGTAAACGTAGTAAATGCATATCCAATAGTAGTGCGATAAGACCATAAACGTAATACACCATTCACTTGAGCCCAATTTGCTTGCACAGTTTATCAATTCTTGGCGCATGTAGTGTCTTCGTAAGTAAAGCTGCGACCATACTTCCACAGGACACATGTTATGGATCCACAATTCCTTTCTTAGCGAACTCCTTCAAAAGTTTCAGTTTCCCGTCGATGTGCTTGGCGCTGACCGCGCTAGCTTCACTCTTGAGCTGCTTAATGGCGGCTTGGTTGTCGATCTTTAATGCGATGGGCGTCCTTGGCTTGATTCCAATTTCTTCGAATAGCTCTTTCAGTCCTAACGCCTCTTGTCCACCTGCAGCAGCCGCGACAAACTCCGCCTCTGAAGTCGATAACGCAACAGATCCCTGTGTTTTGCAATTCCACCCTGCTATAACTTCACTTACGAAAATCTTATTCGCACTGACACGTTTATGGTCTTCGCGGTCAGCCGCATAGTCGGCATCACTATAACTTACAATTCGTACTGGTAGCTTCAATTCGTTATCTCCACGTAAATGTAATTTCAGCTCTTTACTTCCTTTCAAATATCTTGCCATTTTTTGCAACTTTAAAATCACATAGACTTGGCGCGTGCGTGTGCCTCGTTGCACGGCGCACGGCAAATGAAATATCCGGGCGAGAGACTCTTGAAATCCACATCCAACTTCCCACGAGAGACTGAAAATCTTTTATCGTAGGCATATTTCCACGAGATACAGTCAGCAATAATTCGTTTAATTCATTGTAACTTCCAGGCTTGAAATAGCCGTTCTTACTTCGGTTGCTTCTTGTAACCCATGCTTTTCGAGCATCTCAACAATGGGTTCTTCTTGGTCTATAGTGTATCCATTCGTAGAATCTCCCAATATTCTCATGCCTAGAAACTTCTCTACATTGCCCAGGTCTTTCAGCTCCAATATCTGCATGTCCTTGAAAAGGTCATCGACAAGTCTCGTTTCCGTCGCTGTAACCAAGAGAACGTCGACACTCCAATCAATATGGTTCCTTTGCCATCAATTCGTACAAAGACGCAAGTATCCGTCAAACATTGAGAAAAAATGCTCTTAATCAAAGTTTCACACAACAATTTATACCTCAGTCTTCCAGACTGTTTTAGACCAAGAAATTTCTTTCCAGCTTTAGCATCAGCTCCTTCGAACTTGTGGCATCCAGAATTTTCAGTGTCTCATTCGATATTTCCATACCTTGAGGAATTTGCAAGAAGATATCATATTCCGTTTCCGTAGCCGCCTTCGGTAGGCCCTTGGTACGTCTCCGTGCCTCGCACGCGGGAACATTCCACACAATAGACAGTATTAAAAACCTTCATGTTATTAATTTCCATGACTGGTGAGAACGTAAAGAAATTATCTTCTCCATAAATGTGCTTGTCACCACGAGCTACCAATCTCGCTTTACAGCGTTCCACCGTACCATCGTTCTTTAGTTTGGTTTTATAAACCTACTTGGTCGGCTATGTCTTTATTTCATTTGTCTTCTTCATTAATTCCCATGTTTGCATGTCTTCCAAAGCTTTTAATTGTGTATTTTCGACTATTTTCCATTTCTCAGACTGCCTTTCCTTGCGAGCCTCGAAATAGCTTCGGGTCCGGGATGCCAGCCATTTTTCCATTTTCCATATTGGTCGTATCACAGACTGCAAATGCAAAAAAATGAATTCTCACCACTCGTTTCATTTATCATTCTCACTTAAGATGCCTTCGTCGTTTGTTTCCAGCTCCTTTTTCAATCAAATTCTGTGTCTTCTTAATCTTCCTCGTTGGTTTTCTCTGCGGTAAATCTTGCCTTGACTTCTTCTTTTGAACTTCATTTGTTTTCTCCTTCGAGACTGAATTATCTCCACTGTTTTCGGATATATTTCCACGTCTTCATTCATTATGCGTGCCACGTTTTTGTTCTCTTTATCACCCAACGTCACCACGTGATATACATGTCTAGTAGTCGTTACTACTCTGTCCTTCAGAAGTAGTACCTTGTAACCTCTTATTTCGTCGTTTTTTGAAGAATTAATTCCTTTTTTCAGCGTGTTTATCAAACGATTTATTCCACGCGTCCCACCAGATCATACACGGCGATCCAAAATCACAATATCCGAAATGTTTGCTTTCTTCTTCGTCAAAACTTCAATGGGCGACATTTTACCAAAATTTGCGCGTGTCGGGCTTCGGTTGAGAATTTAGCTCGCATATTCCACTGTCTCGGAACAAAATGTTTACGGAACTCCAGATCCAAAGATCATACATCTAATCATGTTGAATATCGTCCTATTCATTCGCTCTGCCTTTTCATTCGAAGCTGGATTACCTGCTTCTGTAATTTATCTTCTCACTCCAGTTTGTTTACAGAATAAACCCACGTTGCGGTATTCCCCACCGCCATCAGTCCTCAAAACGCGAATGTGACAATTAAACTCTCCATCAAACCATGCTAAAAAACGTTCAAATTTTTCGCGGCTTTATCTTTGGATTTCGCAGGAAATACCCGTACATGGTTCGAGGAATGATCCACAAACACAATCAAATACCTGTTTCCACGTCGATTTCATGGTGTAATCGGTCCTTTTAGATCTTTGTAGATAACACCACTGATTCTATCTATCGGTGCGTTCTGCCCACTGTCCTGCTTCGGCTGTTTTGTCCGCGTCGCCTTGCCCTTAGGTAAAAAGTGGGTATGCGTTTATCTGTCAACCGGATCCCTGATACTGGGTCCTTGGCTAGTCTCTCCACAGTATCATACGATAAATGTCCTAATCGTAAGTGAAAATGATGTAGCGATCCATCCTGCGGATCGTCACACTCGTTATCCTCCATAGCTGCCATTACCATATTCGAGAACTTCTCAGACGTACTTAAATCTTTCATCAGACTTAGCCTTGCCGTAAACACACAACCAGTTACTTTCACGTCAAACAATATGTTGTTCCTATGCATCATTTGCATTTTGCTACCAGTGTCATTAAGTGTGCACATTTTTTCTTCAAATTTCCAAGCAAAATAAGGTTCTGGCTAGATTCGGAGCGTAGTATGTGTGGTAACGTGATTCAACAAAAATCAGAATAAGTGGTCCACACAAGGCTGTTGATTGGTGGCTGTGGGAGCACCCATCAAGATGGAGCCGTTTATGGGTGGGACAGGCTGGTTCTATTCAAGGATGGTACATAAGTGATAACGGGTTATCGTAAAACGTGAAGACAAACAAGATGATGCCGTTGTCACGCCCTGTCCCAGAGACTAATGAATCAGTGGGTATCATGATCGGATTCCCAAACAACAAAATAAGCACGAATTCGTGGAGGGCAGGCCATTTCAATCCGTTTCAGCCTTAAACACTTTGACAAGAACATTCGCCAATTCACTACGATGCTGTCAAGACCGAAAGCGTCTGGTAACCTGACATTCGAGCAGAAGAAAATCGGCCTGTCGCACGACGCTAATGCCGCTCTCACGCAACTCCAGCTTGCGGCAAAGGCACAGCGACAGTTCAGCCTCGTCAAGGCGCCGGTCCAGGGGGCCATTTCCGATATCCAGCGTGACCACAAGAAGTATCTACTCGTGAAGAAAGCCGACCTCAATTGCAAGCGAACGCGACCGCTCGTCTTCCCTGCGGTCGATGAAGCACTTGCCAATTGGGTGCTGCAGTGCCAAGCGAAACGCGTGATGCTGAGCGTAGATTTGATCAAAGCGAAAGCAAAGCGGTTCGCCACGCTGAGCGGTGTCCAGGACAATCAGCTGCTGTCGTTTTCTAACGGCTGGCTTCAGGCATTCCAGGGACGCTACGGCTTCAAGCATATGAGCGCCCATGGTGAGGGCGGCTCAGTGAACGCTGAACAGATACCTGCGCAGCGCAATGCGATTCGAGAGCGCTTGAAAGGAGTCTCGCTAGTGTGGTAAAGTGACTTATGAACTAATGTGAAGTACTTTCCAAAGGGCGCATTCTGATTGGCAGAAATACGGACCAAGGGCGCGGGCACCGGATAGCCGCCGCCGAGCATACCTGCAAGCGGCCGGACGGCGCCAGGCTTGGAATCAGGCCGAACGACGTTGACAAGGAGCGTGGATAGTTGGACAGGCGGGCTAAGCGGACGGGAAGACCGCGGACGTTGGACGGCCGAGTGGCGGATTGCTTGGAAGGTATGAGTGGAAGGAGCCTGAAGGAAGATGAGTGTTCTAGTGGATGAAGGAGGCACCCGGATCGGATGAGAAGCTGCCAAGGAATTGCTAGCGCCAGCGGCCAAGGGGCTCGGATGGATGGCCATCCGGCCGAGCCGGCCGGGTACAATGTACCATCCGGACTGGTACCAGCTGGGTTCGGTGTACCGGCCGGGTTGGTACCATCTGAGGTTGGTGTACCGGCCAGGCGGGTACACAAAGTCGGAGTTAACCGGGCTACTTCGGGTAAGGCACATGACTGGTCAGCCGGGTTTTTGGGGGTAGGTTACACAAAAGGGAGTATTGGATATAGGATAAATCAGTATACGTTTCGCTTTCTTAGACACAAGTCGCTTTTATTGGTTCACAGCGGAGGGCTAACAAGGTCCCCTCTTGCTGCTATTGGTTTGCCCGGGGAAGGTTAAGTTAGCCCACCGGAAGTCCCCTGACCGGGAGTCGCGGCGTCTTCGTATACTCACCTCAAGTCGCCCGTGTTTTGAACACGGTATTAAGTATTGGGAAGTGGTAACATTTTGGCCTTCTGTTGAAGAGTGTGGAGTTATATTTGGATTCCCCTTTACATACACATTTGGATTCACCCTTCATTATTATTGGTTTAGCTGGCCGATTGATTATTCTCGGTCCAGCCGACACTATACAAAGTTCAAGTATATTATTGGTTTAGCTGGCCGATTGATTATTCTCGGTCCAGCCGGCACTATACAAAGTTCTCGTATATTGCCCGACGAGCTCCCCGGTGACGATTTCCGCCCAGGAGCTACCCCTAGTCCTAACCCTCATCTCCCTATTTCAACGGATTTACACTTTTCGCCGTAGGGTCCACCAGGAGAGCAAACCACCCAGTACTGACGGGTACACAAGGTGAGCGTTCAACATGCACCATCCGAGTAGTCACGATCAAGCGGATGGAAGTGACCGATCCAGCCGGCCGGATGCCGGATCGGATCATGACTCGGATGGACGGAGTACCCCCTCCGATAGTCAGTCGTCTGGGACCCCCGTGGGTGTTCGCGTCTCAGGACGATTTTCTTAGAGCGACCACACCACAATGGTGCGCGTGCCCGGATCTCTTGGTGACCCTGGATATCACCGCGAGTCCCTAGCGGGCGAAAGACCTAAACCTGTCAAATTTGTTGATGATGTTGTGTCGGGTGCATTGGGGGAAGGCATATCGCCCCCAATGCTGCTGAAGATGGAAGGATGCGATGGTCGCCTCGGATTGGGGGAGTTCGAGGTTGACATTAAAGAAGAAGTTACTCCCCTAGAGGCTCCGCCGGGGGCGGATTACGGTACTACTTACTGCAGTGCCGGCCGCTACACGGATGGAGCCGGATCGGACTATGGTGCAAGTCGCCATAGTCCGAGGAAGGATCATGGTTCCGACCATGATCCTAACAAACAAATGCATATTATGGATATAAAAGAAAAAATTAAGGAAGAAGAAGCTGAAGTCGGATACGACCGGAGTGGGAAGCCGGCCGGATCGGGACCAAGTCGCGATCTGGCCCCCCTACCCCTAAAGAGACCGGATTGGCAGGAATCGGATTATCCAACCCGCAAAGATAGGCCGCGTTTCGAAGAAGAAGAAGAAAAGCAGGACGGCCTATCAACGGATACAGACTTGGAGCGTGCTTTCCATCTTCACGAGTTGGGGCAGTTCTTGCGGACGGATAAGGTGCTGAAAATAACACGGCCGAAGATCATAGGCGGATTGAAAGGTCCCGTTTCTCCCCCAACTCTCTCAGGCGGCCACGTGTCCCTTATTAGAGGACAATTCGATCAACTCAAACAAGCCGGCATTAACACTGGCGTGTTTGATCCGAACGAGCGGTTTGATCTGAAGATGGACAAGTTGAAGGAGGCGTCCAGCGCCCTGCTCGACCGCTTGGTACCGCTAGTGGACTGCTCGCCGCCGTCGAAGAAGATGACAGCTACGACTGGAGTGGCGCCGTTCACACCGCCGGCAACAAGCAGACCGGCCGGCATACACTCAGGTTCTTCGCAGTACGAGTCTGCCCCTTCGGAAGCGGACTCTTCCGATTCATCGGTGGGTATCACCCGCATGACGCTTGGCCCAAGAGGAGCAGCGCGTGTGGCGACGGCCATGAGGCTTGGAGGACGTGAGGATCCGGGTACACCGGAGCGGAAGAACGCCAGCCAGTACAGTGTACAGGCCTGGCGGACGGCGACGGCGGATCCAGAACCGAAGAAGGAAGACGAAGACGCGGATGGGCGGATCAAAAAGGAATGTCGATCTGGCAGCCCGGTCGCCCCTCAAGTCGCCCCTCTATCCGCCCCCCAGGAGAGCCTTCAGGTGCCGGATCACCTGCAAAACATGTTTTCGGCGATGATGGAGCGATACTTGGAAGAGCAACGTCGGCTGAGCGCCAGCCGCGGCAGCCCGAAGTCACCGGACCAGCCGGCTCGTCGGGGAACTCAGGCGTCCGAGCCAGTCCAGTACTATGCGAGGGAGCCGAGTGACGAAGACATGGAGTCGGTGCAGTCCAAGCAGAGTGAACCCCATGCCGCCCCGCCGAGCCGCCAGACAGGTCGCCGGACCGGACGTCGGCCAACGAATAGGAAGCTGTCTCTCAGCGACGTGGATATGGAATCCGTCAAGTCGGCCAAGTACCATTACGATCCGGATGACCTGGATCTGGGGATGGCCCGCCGAGCCCACATGGCCTCGGCCCAAGCGTTTGACGCGGATTCGGGAGCGATCACGAGGGTGCGAATGTCGGCCACGTCCGAGCTGAAAGACTTCACCGGACGCGACACGGACGAGGACCAAGCCCGAGGATGGCTGAGCAAGACGAAGTCGGCATTTCTCAGAGACCGGACGTCGGACTATGAGAAATGCCTGATCTTTGGGGATTTGATGAAAGGTCCAGCGAAAAACTGGATCCAACAGCTCAGCCGGGAAATCCGAGGAAACTGGAGGGGATTGGCCGGCGCGTTCGAGGGACAATACTGTGGATCTGGAACACCGGCGGCGCGGCAATATTTCCACACCAATAAGCGGGCGGATGAGACCCCCCTGGAGTATTTCCATCGCTTAAATGTCGCTGGCATGAGGGCGGATATCCACGTTAAAGAAGATGCCAGCCGGTTGGAAGCCGCTCGTGAACATGTGGAGCATTTTATCAGCACGTTGGACGATCGGGAGCTGGCAGATCAGCTGGCGTTACTGCGGTTGAAGAATACCACGGAGCTGGAATTGACGTTGCGCACCTACCTAAGAGCGAAGAAGCGAGGCCCCAAGGCGGCAGTTGGAACCGGCCGTTTCAAGTCCCGATTTAATGCGGATCAAGGAGGCCGGCCGCCATCTACCAGGACGGCCCGAGCCGTCCGCATGGTCGCCCGAGAGTCAGACGCGACCAGCTCGGAAGAGGAGTATCAGCGATCCGGGGGCGAGTCTGAGGAGGAACAGTATCGGTACCTTTTCTCGGCAGAAGCCAGTCAGCCGTCCAGGCTGCCAGCCGGGTCCGGTCAGCCGAAGGGTTTTCCGGCTCGAACTGACCAGGATTACCCCAGGCGCAAGTGCACCCACTGTGGGTCCATCAAGCATGACGACCGGAGCTGTTGGAAGCGGCTGACGTGCAAGAAGTGCGAGAGGAAGGGACACCCGGCGGAACACTGCCTGTTCACGTGTAAGACTTGCGGGGAGGTGCATGAGGCGGGACTGTGCCCAATTGAAGAATTCTACAACCAGATGAAGAAGTGGTACGTCCCGACCAAGCATGCTGGAATGCTGCCGCCCGGAGTGGAAAAGATGTTAAACTAGATCGCTCGCCAGGTTGGAATCTGGTTCGAGCCGAGCGGTCTAGTGTTAGTATCTATGCATATGTCGGTAAAGAGGATAATCAAGAAGCAAAGCAAAGGATAACCGACAATACATGTAAGTTTGACGATTACGTCATCCGGTCTCCGGCCGGCACGGCTGACCCCTTCCTGGTGAGCAGTATACGGACGGATGAGTATTCCCGGTCTGAAGTGCGTATGGAATTGAACCTGTTACCTGGCGAGTCGCGAGGTTATTGGAAATATCATTCGCCGGATAAATGGTTCAAGCAGGCCAAGGCGGATGGAAAAATCAATAACCAGAAGGCTACCATGCTGTTCGACTCTGGCGCGAAAGTGTCTATCGTGGACACCACCTTTGCTCGTAAGGTGGGGTGTGAGATAGACGAGACGAAGCGGCAGGAATGTATCGGCATCGGAGAAAGTTCATACATGACCCAAGGAAGGACAAGAGTCAAGATTACGTTAGCTGGGTCTTTGGTATATTACTTTACCGCCTGGGTAGGCAAGCTGGCCGGGCAGGATGCAATTCTGGGCATGGACTTTATGGTCCCGGCCGGCATACGGCTGGACTTATCGCATGGAACATTGACGTTGCCGGATGAGGTACAGATCCAGCTGGCCGGCCGGCGGCCCTTATACGGTGCCCACGTCCAGTTCCTCAAGTTAGGTCAGTTTGTAACGGTGCCAGTTGGAAAAGCGGTGGAAGTAATGTTACGACCACACGACAGGCGGAGTAAGTTATGGCTGACAAGGGGCGAGTGCTGGGTACCCTCGTTTGTTAAAGGGGGTGGTCATCTCAACTCTATAAGCGTGACCAACATCTCTGAAAGGCCCCTCACCTTGCATGAAGACGTGATTATTGGAATGTGGCTGGCCGAGGACAAGGTGCCCCGCCGGCCGGGCTATGTCACTATTGGCTCAAGACGCTATATCGAGTGGCAAAACCTGGCTTTTCAGGCAACCACCGATCTGGTCAGCGAAGAGGAAGAATTAGAAGAGGACCAGACGCCGATGGTGGCTAAACCCGAGTACCGGACCCCTTCTAAAATATTGACGCGGAGCCGGCCGTCGCCGGATCCGGCTGAACGTATTGGCCGAGCTATACCCCTATCGCGGAACTGGTTTTGCCCACCCAGAGGAAGACGGACGAACGACGGAATCGGGAGAAGGGACAAAGCAGAGTCATATGTGAGGACAACCCCGATGGCGGATGGTATGATGACCGAGGTAAAGGCGGATCGGCCCAGCCGGCCGAGCAGAATTCGGAAATAACCGAAGGCGGACCGACCCATCCGGCCGAGCAGAATTAACCGAAGGCGGATCGACCCAGCCGGGTGACCAAAATTCGGAAATAGACGAAGTCGGATCGACCCCGGCCGATGAGAATTCAGAATTAACCGAAGGCGGATCGACCCAGCCGGCCGATCGAAAATCGGAAATAGCCGAAGGCGGATCGACCTCGGCCGATCGGGATCCCGAAGTAGTCGAAGCTGACCAAGTCTGCATTCATGAAGGGGGTGAGCTATATGTTGAAGGCATGGAGGATCAGATGGCGGTGCTACCTGAGGTAACCCCCTGCCCCCCAGCGGTCACTATTGACGATCTACAAGTGGGAGACCCGGATGTGAACACCCCGGAAGAGATCGGCAGATTGAAGGATATTATATGGAAAAGACGACATCTGCTGATCGGACCAGGAAACGCACTTCCTCCGGCCGCCCATGGGGCGGTATGTGACATTGATGTGGGAGACGCCAAGCCGGTTGCACAGAGATGCCGAAGAGTCGCCCCCCAATATCGGGAAAAGCTGTCAGAGCTGATCAAGGGTTTGCTGGCCACCAAGATAATTCAGCCGTCCACCTCGCCCTGGGCTTCGCCCATTGTAATTATTATCAAGAAGAATGGGGTGGATATAAGGTTGTGTATTGACTACCGGCTGGTGAACCGGCTGACTAAGCTGATGGTTTACCCGATGCCGTTGATAAATGATTTGCTGGAGGACTTGGATAAAGTTTTGTGGTATTGCTCATTGGACATGGCCAGCGGATTCTGGGTGGTCTCTATGACCGATCGTGCACGGGAGATCTCTGCGTTCGTGACGCCCTTCGGGTTGTTCGAGTGGAACCGGATGCCGTTCGGTCTGAAGAATACCCCGCAGATTTATCAACGGCTGATAGATAACGCGCTGTACGGACACTTCAAGATCAAGGCGGATCAAGATCCGGCTCTGGTCGGGGATGTGTTCGCCGAAGGCGACCCGGACCCCGACCCAAAACCTTCAGTTTTGGGGCGGCGGTCTTACATTGATGACATTCTCGTTACTGCAACTACCTGGGATTTACTGTGTGACAAAGTGGAGAAGTTGATGATTACATGTGAAAAGTGGAATCTTTCGATAAGTGTGGTTAAGAGTTTCTGGGGAAAGACTAAGGTGACCTATTTAGGTCATCAAGTTTCGATTGCCGGATTGGAGGCTAATCCGAAGGATTTGGAGTCCTTGAGTAATCTGCCTTTCCCGCGATCCCTAAAGGCTATGCAATCCTTTTTGGGCAGCCTGAATTATTACAGTCGGTTCATCGAGGATTTCGCAGTCTATGCGGCGGTTTTGTATGAATTACGGGAGGTGGATTACCATAAGCTGAGAGAGCAGGATAGGCAAGCGGAGACGCGAGCCGGGCCGGCAATATCATCCAATGGGATGCCGCCCTTGTCAGCTATTTCAGCCAATGAGAAGGCGCCCTTTTTTGCCCCGACAGGCGGCCGGCCGCCGGATCCCTGTGCGGCCGACCCGGACGACCAGATGACCCGAGCGATGGTGGCCTTTGGTATGTTAAAGGCGAAGATGGCGACTACACCGGTCCTGAAACATTTCGATGTTAAAGGGGTTCCTGTAGTCATCATCTACGCTAACAAATGGGCCATCTCAGCTGCCCTCGTTCAAGATCATGACGGAGTGTACTATCCGTGACATTCACCAGCCGGACCCTGAAGGTTAATGAAGTTAATTACGGATTGGTGGATAAAGAAGTTTTGGCTTTATTGCGGATCCTGGATGTGTGTTATACTATGTTGGTGTCTTGGCCTATTAAAATACTATCTAGGCGGTTGACCCTATCAGGGCTCCTGACGGCGAATGGAATTGACGGCCGGCTGGGTAGATGGGCGGCTCTGCTGTCTCAGTGGTCCCTCGAAGTGATTAAGTGTACTAAAGGGGAAGAGGAAATACTGGGCACACTGGCTGCCAGCATTACCCCCAGGGCAGAAGTGGAGGAAGCACTGATAGCGATCGCACCTCGGAAGCAGCCTCGACAAACTATCGTATTACCGCCGCCAACAGTGGGACCCACGGAGGAACTAATGGTTTTGAGTTTTGACGGGTCGGCGAGTGTAAAGAAAGGGGTCGGGGCCTATAGTGCCATTGTGTGGAAGTTGCCCGAATGGAAAGTGGTCGCGGCCGCCTCGGATTTCACGCCTGGCATCACGGTGAACGAAGCGGAGTATAGAGGGCTGTTGCTTTGCCTAGATCTGTTGGCTGGCCGGACACAGGGGCGGATAATCATATGTGGTGATTCCAATCTGGTGATCCGGCAAATGACAGGAGAGATAGATTGCAAGGCGCCCCGGATGAGATTGTTGAATGATCGGGTCATGTCCGCCTTGCGGTGATGGCCGGAGTACGAATTGCTACACGTCAAACGAGAGGGGAATAACAGCGCAGTCCATCTGGCCACCTTGGCCATGCGAGATCAGATCGGTCTCACCGTTTCAGATCCAGGGTTGTTGGACGGATTGGCGGAGATGAACAGGCTATCGGGGATAATTAAACCGGTCGCTAGATACGAGAACCAATCGCCCGGATCCAGCCGTCCCGTAGAAGAGGAATATGGCGACCGTGACTGGGAACAGGACGTTCACACCCGATCGGACCAAGAGATGCCCTTCGGCAATAAAAGGTCCCTCTAGGCGGACCCCCAAGCGGGCTGGACGAGACTAACTCCGGTTAGTAGTCAAAAGTAAATGCTTGGAGTGGGAACGAAAGAGGCACGGATGGATATATTGAAAGAAAACTAGAGAAATAAAAGAGCTAAAGTAAGCCCGATTGCTCATCCCTGTGGATGACTGTACTTGCCGTGGGGCCGAGTCACTCGAAATCCAGGGTGGTCGGAGGGCCGTTTGCGGTACTGTTTGCACCAAGGATCTTGCTGGTCAATGGCCTCCAGAGATTCGGAAAGGAAGGTAGTCTGATCCCGCGCACCCAGGCCTGGGTACCTCATCCCTCCTTCCGCTGCATTTCCACACCTACGGTTCGGTAGATGGAGCATGAACGGGAAGAGAAACAGGTCCAAGTCACAGTTACCATCCCGGATACCCTCCATGATAAATGTACATAAAAAAACGGACCCACGCCTCGGAAGCTCGCCCCCGACGATTCTTCCGGGCAAGGGAGTACTTGCGGAGAGATTCGTCCACTCGCTTGTCCTCTGCAGAGATGTACAGGAAGTGGGTAGACTCCCAGATGGCCCAAGCATGAGCCACAGCGAAATCCTGAAATCTCGCCTTGAATTCCGTGAACCATGGGCTTGACGGAAGTCCCATATCTGGCATCGTAGTGTTCAGGATTTTCCAAGGGTTGGTCTTCATGAGTGCGTCGATGGCGCCCGACCCCATCAGGTCGGGGCGCCAAGTCATTAATGAAGGCGTCTTGCGGGATCGAGGGAACAACCAGAGAGGTGGACGGGATAGGGAGTGAGCGAGCTGAGAACTGGAGATTTCAGCGAGGCTTATATTTCGCAGCTGCTCAACTGGCCAAGGTAGGATGGCGGACCGATCCGCCCCACTGGGGAAGCGCCCGCCCGGTAACCACAGAAGCGGAAGTTTAGGAAAAGAGGGCGCAGGGGGTAGAGTGCTCCTCCGGATCTTGGGTTTGGCCGCCGGCCGGTTGGGTCGACGTTTGGGACGTGGCCCGGCCGGAGCTGATCGCCGGGTTTTGGCCGGAGTCTGGGAGAGAGGTGCTTCTGGATCACTCAGGTCGGGAGGAGTCAACCACTGATCAGGGATGTCCTCGTCGTTGTCTTCCACTTTCTCCTCGGCCACTCCGTTGGAACTCGAGGTACGGGCGACCTGAGCGGCCGGGGTGTCGACAGTACCGGGAGGCAAGGATGGATCAGGCGGCTCATGTTCCCCGGAGCCAAAACCTGCCAGCGGCGGAGTCTGCAGATCGATATTCTGATCGGGTTCCATTTGACCCGTCGTTCGCCCACCGGAACTGGAAGGGCGGCGACGGGTATCCGCGCGAGAGCGGGATAACGCGACACATACTTGCTGGTCATCGTAATCCTCGTCTTCTTCGTCATCATCATAGATGCACGAAGGGGAAGACGGCTCCGAGTCCGAGGAAGAAGCAGACGGAGGGCTGATCCGGGTGCCGGATGGCGAAGCGGCTGCCGAGCCGGATGGCGACGTGGCCGCTAACCCGGATGGCGACGTGGCCGCTGAATGGCAACGTGACCGCTGACCCGGATGGAGGCGCGGCCGCTGACCTGGATGGCGACGCGGCCGGACCGGATTCCGAGTCCTCTTCAGAGATAGAGGATGAACCAGGAGTGAGGCCGGTTCTACCTGGTGTGAAAGGGGGAGATGCAGCAGCGGACCGCCTAGCAAACAAGCTGTCATCGCTTTCCGACCCGAGTTCTCCCTCGCTGTCCAACTTGCCCGGAGGACATTGGCGCGAGGGTGGGGATTCGCTCTTCTTCCTCCGTTTGGGCGGGTCAGCACCGGCCAGGGGAGGGCTAGAGCTGGCTGAACGTTTTTGGCCCCCGATCCTACCGAGGCGGACGAAGAGTCTGAACCGGCAAGGGGCGATTTAGGGCCGGCAGGAAGTTCCTCAGGTTCCGACTCTGCTGCAGCGGGCAACTGGGATGATTTCGGCGGAGAAGTTTTCCACTGATCCACCATCCCCAAGACAGACAAGACGGATTCCCGTACATTGAGAGAAGCTTGCAAAAGAGGAGCGGCCTGGCTTTGAGTCGTTTCGAGCTGGTCTTGAAGTTCACACAACAAGGACCTAAAGCGATCCTCTTTATCCAGCATGGTATTGCTAACACGGTCCGCCCGAGCCAGTATGGCATGTGCGTCGAAATTTTCTTGACGGGCCTGGTAGAGCTCAGACCGCAATTCCTGTTGCCGGGAAGGAGTTTCCTGCAGCTGCTGCTCCAGATCCGAGATTTGGCGGAGGGCTGGGCGTGGGAGTTGCGCAAGTGGTTTCGGTTGTCCCGCACTTTATCTAAGTCTTGAGACACCTGGCGGAGTCGAGCACGAAGGTGCGAAAGTTCTCGGGACATGTCAGGGATCTTAGCGTACTGATACTTCAGCTGTTCCAGCTGTTGGACTGCGGAGCGGCAAGGACATGGAGACTGTAGCGACTGGGTCACAACACAAGAGGAGAAGAGGCACTTACGCTGAAGCTTTGACCTGTGGACCAATTCCCGATTGGCAGTCCAAAGGGGATCAACGACGTCTTCCAGCATGCGGAGACGGTTTCGCTCTTCCGTTAGGATGGCGACTTGGCCCTCGAGATCGGTCACATTTTTCTGAAGACCACTTGTTCCCGGAGAAGGGCTCCGAACGGCAGATTCATCGGCCCGGCGGTTGGCAGCGGCGAGTTGTCGGACCAAGTCATCCTGGATGTGCTCCAAGCTATCCACTTGGGCGGTCAACACCTCCAGCCTTTTCTCCACCCCCGCCGTTTCGGAGATGGAAGCGGATGGCGCGGCGGCTCGCTGTAGAGCGTCCGTAAGCTGATCCACAATGGCCCTGAGGCGGGTTACTTCATCCTCCGCTTTTTAACGACTGAGTTTCAGCTCAGCGATCCGGGGGCTCATGCGGTCCAGCATCGCACAAGAAGTCTTGAAACCCTGAGACAGAGCTTCATAGTCGGCCCGACAGGATTGAAGCTCCGCCCGAAGGGAAAAGACGACGGCCTTCAATCCGTCCCGGTCGCCGCAAGCCTGGCCGTGGACGCGGAGTGCAGCTTCAGCGTCGGCGGTCGACAGCACCAGATCGGGAGTACGGGACGATTTCGGCGGTTTTGCGACTTCCACCCCGCTGGCGGGTGAGTCGTCGTCCACGAGAACGAGACGACAGACGTTGTCCTTGTCGATTTGCAAAACTGGAAATATATCAAGATAAAGTCAACATCTGTGGACGTGCTTGCTGGTCGGTGAGGAGACCGACCGGGTTCACGGAAATCATTATAAATTAGTGGGGCGACGTACCAAAGCGAGGCATGGATGAGCAGTATCAGATCAATTGGGTTCGGGTGAGATCGTGCCTCAATTGTTGTGCGGCCGTGACGCGACTCAGGGGCGGCTGTGGTAAAGTGACTTATGAATTAATGTGAAGTACTTTCCAAAGGGCGCATTCTGATTGGCAGAAATACGGACCAAGGGCGCGGGCACCGGATAGCCGCCGCCGAGCATATCTACAAGCGGCCGGACGGCGCCAGGCTTGGAATCCGGCCGAACGAACGTGACAAAGAGCGTGGATAGTTGGATAGGCGGGCTAAACGGTCGGGACGACCGCGGACGTTGGACGGCCGAGTGGCAGATTGGTGGCGGATTGTTTGGAAAGTATGAGTGAAAGGAGCCTGAAGGAAGATGAGTGTTCTAGTGGATGAAGGAGGCACCCGGATCGGATGAGAAGCTGCCAAGGAATTGCTAGCGCCAGCGGCCAAGGAGCTCGGATGGATGGCCATCCGGCCGAGCCGGCCGGGTACAATGTACCAGTCGGACTAGTACCAGCTGGGTTCGGTGTACCGGCCGGGTTGGTACCATCTGAGGTTGGTGTACCGGCCAGGCGGGTACACAAGAATCGGAGCTAACCGGGCTACTTCGGGTAAGGCACATGACTGGTCAGCCGGGCTACTTGGGGTAGGTTACACAAAAGGAAGTATTGGATATAGGATAAATCCGTATACGTTTCGCTTTCTTAGACACAAGTCGCTTTTATTGGTTCACAGCGGAGGGCTAACAAGGCCCCCTCTTGCTGCTATTGGTTTGCCCGGGGAAGGTTAAGTTAACCCACCGGAAGTCCCCTGACCGGGAGTCGCGGCGTCTTCGTATACTCACCTCAAGTCGCCCGTGTTTTGAACACGGTATTAAGTATTGGGAAGTGGTAACATTTTGGCCTTCTGTTGAAGAGTGTGGAGTTATATTTGGATTCCCCTTTACATACACATTTGGATTCACCCTTCATTATTATTGGTTTAGCTGGCCGATTGATTATTCTCGGTCCAGCCGACACTATACAAAGTTCAAGTATATTATTGGTTTAGCTGGCCGATTGATTATTATCGGTCCAGCCGGCACTATACAAAGTTCTAGTATATTGCCCGACGAGCTCCCCGGTGACGATTTCCGCCCAGGAGCTACCCCTAGTCCTAACCCTCATCTCCCTATTTCAACGGATTTACACTTTTCGCCCTAGGGTCCACCAGAAGAGCAAACCACCCAGTACTGACGGGTACACAAGGTGAGCTTTCAACATGCTCCATCCGAGTAGTCACGATCAAGCGGATGGAAGTGACCGATCCAGCCGGCCGGATGCCGGATCGGATCATGACTCGAATGGACGGAGTACCCCCTCCGACAGTCAGTCGTCTGGGCCCCCCGTGGGTGTTCGCATCACAGGAGATTTTCTGAGAGCGACTACACCACAATGGTTTATCTTGCTGCAGTGTCAGTGAATGTCACCGCTGCGCAAACGGCGCGGATATGTGGTGAAGCGATCGGAAAATATTGGGACCGAAGTGGACCACACATGGCCGTTGATTGGTGACGATAGAACACCCATCAACATATGACGGTTGATGGGTGGGAAAAGGTCGATCACGATTAAGAAGAAAAGGTGGTGGCCAACGGATATTTACGACGTGGAAGAATCAGCCAAGTATGGTCGTTAAGCCTAGTCCCAGGCACTGGCGGAATGATGGAGATCACGATCACGATCGTTATTACAGTCACTAAGTGGAGTTCCCGTGGATGTAATAAGGAATAGTGACTGTTGACATGACATACCAAGGGCAGGTGACCAGCCGATCTCTGAAGGGTATAGTGGTTGAAGCTGGCTATGATACGAAGTTACGGCCTGATCGGTCTGTCATGCCCGAAGAATGAAGATCAAATGAAGAATGAAGATCGGGCATGTGGATTGACAGGTTGTATGAGTGATGTGAACCTTTGGTTGGTCCGAAGATGACGTGGCAAGGCCTGATCAGGCCTGATCAGCCGAGATCGGTGTTGTATGGTTGTCCTGACGGGGTATAAAGATCGGGAGTGTGGTTTGGAAGATGAATTGAGTC
>MIQA02018035.1:0-16961 GCA_001887855.2 Sclerospora graminicola | reverse complement strand
AATCCCTTACTAGCTCCTGGATCTTCTGAGTTACCTCCTTGTCCTGGATTTTCCTATGGACTGCTCCGAATATTTGCTGCCATGTACATGCAAATTTGTCTGGTATCGACATGTCTTGTGCGTGCGTAACTGACTGATCCTGCAGAACAATCTCCTCCACTCGTTGATCCCGCTCCCACGTCGCTGTACGCTGATACAGCCATCGTAGATTCTCGTTAGACCGACAAAAACGTCGTGCAATCCTTACCTGATTACATCTTGTAACTTCGTGTTCCGTGATCTGCAAAATATGATCACGACTTGTTACTCGACCATAAAGTGCCTGTTCCAGATGTTTCGCATGTCGTCTCCTCCGTTGCGCCACTCTCGATCTTACTCTTACTATAGCCGCTACCCAGGAATCCTTGACTGAGTCCCACCCGGCTGCCCCGGCTGAGTCCATTACATCCCCGTTCTCCATTAGTTCCTTTATTTCCTCTTGCACTCGTAATCCCCCAGCTCCACGAATCGGGTATTGTAGTCGGAAATGGTGGTTTCTTGGTCGTTGTTTCCTGCTTCGGGGTTGACGTACTTGAAGCTCGACTTGATCGTGATCCGACGGTACACCGGGCCTACTAGTGCTGACTCTATTGACCCACTCGAAATTCCTTTCAGAAACGTAGAATCGGTCTATTCGGCTGGCTGATTCTCCACGCCAGAAGGAGTAGTCAAGACCATTCTCCCTATTGTCAGAATGCACCGCTGTAAACTGTACCAAGGCCGTGCCCTGCAACTTCCACCTGCGGATTAGTCGCGTCAGTTCTGGGCATTCAGTTGTTCTTCTCCGCACAGGCCCCGTTCTATCTAACGGTGGGGATTCTACACAATTGAAGTCACCCCCGAGAATAACGTTAGGATGCTGCTGTAAGTTCCACGTCTCCAAACCCTTGTAAAAATGCGCCCTTTCCTTCTCGCTTGCCGACGGCGCATATATGTTTACATACTTCCAGTCGTTTACCTCCACCGCAATGATCCGCTCAGACCAGCCGCTAATCCACCACGGTCGTGGTGTCCATCCTCGTCTCGGTGTTAGTAATATTCCCACGCCTCCTGTCTTTTTCTGCGCTACACTCCACAAAGCCAAACGGTGAGTGACATCCGTATGATTCCACATACGTTCCCATTGCGCCGTTAAATCTTCCGCCTCCTTTCTACTTGTGATGTGCGTTTCTTGAATCAGGATACAGACGGGACGTGCTCGTACCGGTAAGTTTCTCCACGTTTGTAGCCATGCCAGCCTTGAACCAACTGAGAAACCTCGCACATTCTGCGTTATCACCCGGAATGCCGACTCCTCGACACCCCCTTCTGTCCTGTCTTGAATCGCATCCCTCATTTCTGTCTTCTCTACTGTAATTCTGCTGTACCGATCCATTTCTTTGAGTAGGGCTGATATGTCCTCCTCTTCCTGGTTAACGCGTGTCTTGCCCTTAGTAGCAATGAGGCGCTTGTGCACCTCGTGGCTGGACTGGGTTAGTCTGCTCCATGTCAACGTATTCTGGTTCCCTGTCGTTCAGAGAAACGTTAGTTAATGTTGTTATGAAAAAATCTGTCATGTCCATCCACGCAGAACTGTTGTCTTCCTCCAGCCGTTTTGCTATCACGCTAAAACCCGGTATTCGTGCGCGGGCCGTCTGGTAACGTCTGATCTTCACCCAGATTGGATCCTTCGGGAGCGCTGCTTCTCCAATAATTGCTGCTAGTTGTTTGCTGTAAACATAAGCGCACAAAGCCGTGAGAGCAAATCTTAGGTGCCTATGTGGTCCACATAGCTGCCACATCGGATTGTTGCCATAATTGAGCTCTTTTAGGGTCTTCCAATGGTGGCCACTTGCTCGCAACACTTCGCGTTGTTTTTCGTCCACTAGTATACTGACGCACTGAGCCCAGTCCTTTAGGAAATTCTCAACTTCTGACTGAGCTCCGGCCGAGGTTCCCAAGGTGATCAGCTCCTCCCAAAATTGACGTCTCCATTCTTTCGCCATTTCGGTAATCACTTCGTTGCTAAGTTTCCTGATTATGATGTGCGGTTTGTCACTGTATTCCAATAGTTGTGCTAGCGCCAGGCTGTCCTTCCTCGCGGCCTTCAACCACACATCTGGCGACGCATTTACTGTCGGGAATGGATCCACCTGCTGATGTGGCCATACCTGCCCCATCGCGTTCCACACTTGCTCCGCTAAGCACTCTGTTCCCCCGGTAGGTTCTGTGTCCATGTTCTCCAATCGTCCTGCTGCAAATAGATCCCTCTGCACCGACTCTGTGCCTGCTGTCACTTCCTCCCTGGAAGACTGGAAAGGTTCGTCTACGGCGCGCTTTTTCCGCGACCGCTGCTGCTCTGCATCTGTGATCTGCTCGTTATCCTTGTTATCGTCCAATTGTAGCCGACCTGAACCTTTTGACTCCTCCTCAGGTCCTTGTTCCGACTGGTCTGTTAACGCCAACGTTCCTTGTGTGGTGTTATACCACTCTTTTAATATCCCCGCTGGGATATTATATCTTTGTGCCAGTATTTTGCAGACCGACTCTTGCGCCATGTCTGCTTGTAGTAGTTCTGCTTGCCTATGTTCCGGCAAATACATGGCTGTTTCTACCAGAAACTGTAGTAACCCATGGTGCCGTGCGTCCTCTTCCTTTAGTAACTGTTCCACTTGCGCACGAATCACATTTCCTGGCGACCAGTCCGTGGGGACGCTTACCAATTGCCCCCCCCTGGTCGGTCGCTCCTTCCTCTCCTCGCATCCGCTTATTTGATCCTCCGCCTCCTCCTGATTCATACATCACCACGTCCTGCTGTACTGGTGCCACCGTATTCGTTCCTTCAGTTGACCTCCATCCGTGTACATAGGCCTGGTAGTGAATGTTCTCGAAATGTAGTACCAGGGGTAACTTACCTTTACCTTCCTTTACCGCGTTTTTTATCTTGATCACTTCCTTGATGCATTGTCCTAAGGAGATGGGGAATTCACCGCACGTGGCAAATTTACGGCTTTGATGCACCCTGATTTCTGGCGAAAAGTGAATAACCCCGGGCTTGCCACTCACCACATCCATGCTGATCACAAAAATGTGTCTTTGAAGGAGCGTACCTAGGCAAATTAGGGTATCGTTACTACCCCAATTCTGACTACTTACCGTCACTTCCAACTCGGACGGACTGTTGCCATAATCCTGCAGATACTGCTTGAACTCCAATTCCGATTGTTTAGCCGCCATTTTGTCATATCCCCTGCCAAGACTGCGTAACGTCTGCTTGCGTACCCCGGCCGGGAACTTCGCCTTAAAGTCCGACAAACCCCTCGCTGCTCCTCCTTTCTTGATACACGCCGTTGCCTGTTCTAAAATGTTAGGGCTGTCTTCAAGTGAGGAGTTAAAAAGTGCCTGCACGACACTATAAGCTTGGCAATTCCCGGTCGCTGGTGTCCTCCTTGTTGCAGCCCCATCGCCAGTAGTGCATCATTTAGGTTTCCCTCCTGAACTGTTACCTCTGGCTCTGCCTCCCACGGGAATGGTTGTAGCGGTCCTTCCGAATGTGCCAAGGTCCTACTGTACGTCCCTAACTCCTCCTTCACTCTTGCCTCTACAATCAACACATCTGAGTTGTCCTGTTGGCGTCGTTGCGCTCCCACTGTGCCACGATTTTTATCCTTGGGTACCGACACATTTTTGATTTTTACCGGTTTCGGTTCCGGTTCCGGTTCAGTTTTTATGGTTTTGTCATTCGGTCCACTTGCACTATCCACTTTTGAGACCACCTCTTTCCGCTTACTCTTACCGTTATTTTGTGCCTCTACCGTTGCTGTCGTATCTAACGGTTGGTTCTGCTTGCCTTTTCCCATCTCACTGTTTTCCTGTTGCCTGACTCGAGGAGATGTCCCATTTCTTCTTTTAGTGACTACCATCCATTCGTTCTCACCTGTTCCTGTATCTGCTGACTCGTGACCCGTTGCTGGAGAAGGGCCCTCCTGATCGGTCTTTGCTGACGCGGGGGCCGGTGCTGTGTCCTGTTGCGTTTGCACATCCGTTTGTATCGGCTGTTTATCCGTCGAGATGCTGGCCGACTGGTTTTCCTGGTCTTTTAACCTCCGTTTACTCAACAACGCATCCTGTTCGTCACAATGCTCCCGAACTTCCTTGATTAGCGTCTCCATACTGTCAAAAATGGGGTCTGGCGTGTCGATGAGTTCCGCTTCTTCCACCGAAATCGTGAGACAATGCTCTTCCTGTAAACTTTTCTGTGCAATTGTACAACTCCTGATTTGATGTCCCGCTTCTCCTCATCGTAGGCAGTGTATCTTCCCCCTCGTATTTGGGTGTTCCAACGTCAAGGTATGGCCACACCACATCACTCTCCACACATCTCTCAGCTTCTTGGGGCATCCGCTAGCTGCAATGACGATTTCCCAATCTAATGAAGTTGCGGATACTGGCCCTCCAGAATCCAGTTCTTCGAAACGAAAGTCCACTGTTATGACTGATTGTAGGTAGCCATGCAGCCTCATGATGTCTATGTTGCGTGTGACATTCCGCATGATGATCGCGTAATCCGGTCTTAAGCCCAAGCCCGAGCTTCCACCTGATATTTTTCTGGACCATACCGGTTCATCTACTTTCTCTTTCGCATGTAAGTTGCGCATTGCGTGGATTTGTTTGTGATATGGAACCCTCAGCTCTTCATATCGTTTTGCTATTTCTCGTGTTAGGAAGTGCAGATGAAGGCAGTGGTCTGACTGATTGTAGCTTATCGACTTGACCTTTCCAAGCATTTCCAGAGCCTCTCATTAGCTAATCCTCGTGCTGTCGCCGCGGTCGCGATGCTTTCCTGCAGGCTCTTCGTACTCTGAAATGCCTTTTTTATCGCTGCTTCACCCTGTAAATCCATAATTAAACATCCTTCTACTCTCACTCTAATCGTTAAAATTAGCCGTAGACGATCGTTTGATGTCATAATTTGTCGTAAGAATTGTGGCAGCGTGCGTGATAAAATCGTTCCCTCTGCCAGCCCTTTGACTATTTGCCACTCTTCTGGGCTTCCGTCTCGAAATTTTTGCTTGTCCTTACCACTCCACTCCTTTTCACATACTTTAGTCAAGGTGGCAATTCGCTCTGGTGAATAAACATCAGGATTGAATAAATAGGCAGTGTACCTAGGCTTTACCTTGACCGCTTCCGCTTTTTGTCCCGTTACTTTATGGAGCCATCCTTCCAACACACTTTGTCCTTTAACCTCTACTTCCACTTGACAACTACCTATTTTACGGGCCAGGATTGTGACAAGTGGTTTGTTGAGTTTAAGCGCTAGTTGCCATGCATCTAGCGCCTTTTGAAACCACACCTTCCAGCTTAGTTTATGCTTTACTACCAATAACTCGAATAAGTCAATTAAACGTTCCAGTTCCGGGTTTGACAACTTTAATTTCTGACCACCAGCTTGCTTGCCGCCTCTTTGCTTGCGTTTTATGGAGGAGTAGGCAACTTGGAACAGCTGATAAGTCAGATCCAACCACGTTTGTAATCGTGGTCTGGACAGTTCTGCTTCTTTGAGGGTATGAGAAAGTACAAGAGCCAGTTCCTCTGGCGTGTTTGGTTTACCCGTTGTTGACTGCTTCTCGCCATCCCTTGTTTTCCTTGCCTCCACCCCGGGCTCCTCTATTCCTTCCATGTCACCCTCCTCCCGAGTAGCCTCTCTCGGTTTTCCTTCCGTGAGATCTATAACCGTCTCTTTCTCATGTTTCGTCCTTGAAGCTGGATCCTCAGTGTCATCCTGAGGTTCATTTGCTTCCGGCGACTCAGGTACTATCTCGTCAATTTCCTGCTGAGTCGCTCCCCCATGCCCTTCGGATGGCATACTATCTCCTCTCCCAGCCTCATCAGGCTTATCCGGGGGTTTTCTTTCTTTTCCAGGGTCACCTCCTGGGGAAAGCATTAGTCTTAAACTTACTGTTGTAGGAAGTTTGTCGTGCAAGCCCAGATCCACTTCCTACCTTTGCTGGGTAGGTGGGGTCTATGCGACAAAATCAGGACTTGAGATGAAGGGTTGGCTCCTGTTCTACTTAAACAAAAAAAATGACCGACCACTTCAATAAGATAACGCTTTGTGTTATACGAGGAATGACGGGTGTACATGTTCCACCACATCATATCAAGAACACGTCGTCAACAATATTAGAATCTGGGTTACCTGAAAAACGAATCGCGGCCTTCAATTTGTTCTAAAAAATTGAAGCGACGTATTGATCGTGTCTTTCTTTATGTTTTCCATGAAGCTGCTCATTGCGAATTCGCTTTTGCCATCGCCTCCTCCATTGCCGTAGTAACTATAGCACGTATCGAGTCAGTAAAAAATACGTGCTGTAACTAAACCATACGTCGACGTACATAAAGACAGGGACAGCCGCAATATCGGAGATCATCTCCAGCTTCAAAACTCGGGAAATGTCGTCCTGACTTGGTCTTATTTTCTTCAACTATGATAGGAATTGGTCATAGGTTTGCCGAGCCTTCTTTTTGTGTCTCCATGCTTCTGCAGAATTCGGCCTTGCCTATAGTGATTCGAGTGAACGACGTCGTTATAATGTTGTCGCCCGCATTTTCCAGTTATATCTTCCGAGCGTAACGGATCAACGCATCATACTTATGTCGGGCTTTCGAAAAGATTTTCCGCGGTCGCGCAAACCCACTTGTGCGGTTGAAAGTTCTTCTTTCCTCCTTAGCCTGGACAGTTGCTCATGCCGCACTTTCCCTTCATGTTCAACTTGAGAGCGAAATCTTTTGTGGCATCAAAACGCCTCTCTTAGGCGTTTTACTTGTCCCCGAGGTCATATCTGGCTCGTATTCGTTCAACTTTTTAAAATGGCGCGCAAAGTTTGGAGTTGAAAATTTAAACAGACAGCATAATATTTGTAAGGTTATACTAATCTCAGAGCAAATGCTTTTTTGAAGAAATGTCCATAAAAAACAGAACAGAGGTGATAAGGTAGTACTGATGATGAAAAGCAGGTAAAGAACTGGGTTTTTATTTACTTGAATAGTAGTCTTCCACTATAGTTTACGGGGATAGCATAGTCAGATAATTTCTTATATCTCTAATACATACACATTTGTTCCTTTCAAAACGTTCATCAACTACAATAAAGAACGGTCGTCTGGCTGCGCACCGCTGCGCATATATGGCTTTATTTTAAACCCAACTTGGGTTTTCAAATTTTTTGGGTTTAAAGTTATCCCTACACCATTGCGTATAGAAACAGAAATTTAACAGTACCACAAAAGGTTTTGCAATCAAAGTGGATACAATTAGAATATAACATAATACAAAAGCTTTGCAACAAATCCCCAAAAAAGTGGAACGATTTAAAAATATACTTATTTACCTTACTTATTTTGGATTTCCCGAATGTGCCAGTGGCGGGGATCAGTGTCATTATGTGATTAAAGTTATAGTTGCTTTGTGCTAATTGTTTTCAACATATGAAGCCTGCGACGTTATTCTCACTCCTTGTATTCTAACTACGTCTTTGTCCTCTGCATTACAGCATGAAAGCGCATCAAAAGCGTATGACACATCAGGATGTTTGGAAAATCGACCCAGTGACAAAGTTTCGGCAATTATAAATAAGATATGTAGTAGTAAATGTAGTCCAATTAGTCTTAACTATTAGCTACTATGTACATATAAAACCTAGTATGCAATTTAGGCTCAGAACAGGTGGAGTCTTTGGCGTGCATACGCTGAATATCACATGACAGGGAAGCGCTTGGCGTTCTCGATACCGGCTCATTCTTCTGGTTTGCAGCTTGATGATGACAAGTAGATGACTTGATAGCTGGTTCTGGTGCTGACTGATGTTGGAATAAGCACTCTAAACTTACTTGAAGTCGGAACCCCTCTTCTCTTGTGTCTCTGTTTGCCTTCTCGAATTCTGCAACCGCCGCTAATTGCGCCCGTCCTTGCTCCCACACGAACTGTAGATACTCGTGCTCATCCTTGATAATGCCTTGGAAAACGACTTGATTCCGTAGTTGTCATAGCCACGTCATGAATATTCCACATAAGCCTCTCCAGATTCTATCAAATGACTCCAGAAAGTCATCCTCTGTTTTTCCATATCTGTACATCATTGCCTGAGTCAACAAAATACCCAACGGAGGTGCTGTCTTGTTCAGGATGTGTTCTCGATAGGTGTTCACCCCTTGATTCGTTATCTCCACTCCTACCCATTGTTGAAGGAGCTTCCTCCAAATCATCTTTGCCCGCCTGCAGTCCCACATGATATGGAATATGTCTGACCTGATTCCACGACACCGGGCGTCCATCAAACAGCGTCTTTCGTATATGTGTCTCGGTATAAAAGTATTTAGTTGCATTGTAGTCATACGATACATAACCCACACCTGATAATTAGTTAGAATATTATCATGGGACCATACCTGGTTGGGCTCATTATCTTGGACCTTCTGCCACCAGTCATTGTCCTTGCAATGTCGTTTCCACGTAGCCATTAGTCCATTTAACCCCGACGCCACTCCTCGATGATATATCTTCCGGAACTGCTTCCTCAACGATCCTGGTATCCTGTTTATTGAGGTTCCGTCTGGTATACTCCACCCGATGAGATGTGGCTTCGGGTGAGCATGGAAGGCCACTAGTTGATCCTTACTGTCTACCTCCACCTCTTGACTTAAACACTCGTCTTCTACAATCTTCCAGTGTATGCCGTTCAGTTCTTGTCTTACTTCCACCCATTGAGCTCCCATTGGGCTTTTGCCTCGAATTCGTCCTAACTCCACCACCTGCCAATTAAAATCCTGTAATCGATCGGGCCCTCTACACAGTGTTATTGGCGGTTCCTCTCCGATGATTTCACCAATTTCCACTCGCGGCGACGCTAGGATGATTGCGCTCATCCACCTGCTTACTTTAGCCCTGGTGTGGGACTCTGGTCCTACGCTTAAAACCTGCCATGCATAAGTGGAAGCAGTTAGTCTTCGTATTCCTAGTTCGCGTATTTTCATCACCGGAATCCGATCATATTTTTTCGTCAGTAATACAGGTGCCCTTGTCTCTGGAATCCACGGATTATCTCCCCAGTCATACGTTCCCCAAAACGGCACCATATGAGGCGGTAACAGTCCATGAAAGTGTACTGATTGTAAGTCAATCTCAATAGTGAACCTTTCACCTTGCAGAAGTGTATGAGCCTTCCGCTGCAATTGCTCCTCTTGTATTGCTCGCAGTCTTGGCAGGTGCTGTAGTGTGTAAGCGTTCAGAGCCGTTATCTGCTCCGTATTTGGTCCTAGCTGTTCACAGATTTCCCTTGTCACGTTAACTCCTCGCTTCAATGTTGCTCCCCCAACTGCTTTACAGAGTGAAAAACCTCTAAGCGGTGTGAAACGTACATTGCTGTGACTTCTGTGGGCTGGTTCCAGTAACTCTATCCAGGCTCTCTGGTAACAATCTGGAGCCGCTATCAGCCACTGGGTAGCAATTTTCAATCTTTGTACTCGTATTGCCACCGGTATAGAGATAAGGCCGATCCCTCCTGCTCCCTTCGGTGTGAACAACAGATATGGCGTGACTTTATGACGGCATGATTCCGTGCTTGTCGAATTGCCCCATATGAAATTTTTCTGAAGTTGTAGCAATCGCTTGAGTCCCGCCTCCGTTGGTTCAAACGCCTTCGCCGTAAAGAGTATAGCGGGTAGCGCGATCGCGTTGAAAAGTTGTACCCGTTCTGCTACTGCTGTGCCACACTTTGCTGCTGTAACCAGGCGCCGCTGTATGTTCCGTATTCTCAGAGCCCAGTTCTTCTCTCTAAGATCTGTCCAACCGACTTGGTATCCCAGGTATCTTACTGATTCTCCGGTTTGTAATACCGGTATTTTGTACCATGATTTTGGAACCCGGTTTGCTTGTAAGAAAAAAAATGACTTTTTTGTGGCTGAATTTTGAGCCCGGCCAATTCACCAAATCGTTTCACTACCCGTAACGCCTGTTCAACTTGTGACGCCCTTCGTACAAAAATCGTGGAATCGTCCACAAAGGCCGAAAATCTATGTTCTTCCGCTTTCTCACTTTTAAATGGGCGCACTCCTTGTAGATCTATATCTTGTGCGATCGCCAAACCCAGAGGCTCCACTGCCAAGATGAAAAGTAGTGGTGCTAGTGGGCAACCTTGGCGGATACCTGATCTCACCTTTATTGGGCGTGAAAAAGCCTTATTGACATAGAACTCTGCCATCGTCTCATTGTGTAATCTCTCCATTAATGCGATAAATTGCTGCGAAAATCCAAAAATCGATAGAACCGTCATTAAATATTGCCTGTCCACAGTATCGTAAGCCTTGCTAAAATCCAAAAATAATACACCCGCGCTATCGTTTAAATCTTGTTTTTGAGAATGTTCATACTTCTTCAGGGTTGCTTTCATCATGATAATCGCTTTGTCCATTTTCCTACCCGCTACAAACCCTTGTTGAGTGTCTCCAATTAAATTCCCCAGAAACCTTTGCAATCTCCGTGCTAATATTTTAGCAAACAACTTGTATCCAGTAGTAAGAAGTGAGATAGGTCTGTAATCCAGGGCGTCGATTGAGTCCCCTTTTTTTTGTAGAGGTATTACCAGCGCTTTCATGAAAGACTTTGGTGGAAATGCTCCACGTAAGATATCATTACATACCACCAATAATGGACCTACCATTAAAGACGCGTAATCTTTGAAAAAATCGTTTCCAACTCCGTCTATTCCAGCCGCTTTTCTTCGATCCAAACTTCTGATTGCCCAATTAAGTTCATCTTCTTGGATATCTTTCATCAGATCCATATTTTGCTGCTTCGTGACTTTCCTGCTTTCTGGAATTTTCATGAATTGCAAGAGATTAACTTCTAACGAGCTTGCCGGTACTTCTCGGTGACTGCGACCTAGTATTGATCGCCACGTCAATGCAAATTTATCCGGGATGGAGTCGTCTCGCCTGAAATGCTGTCCGGTTCCTTTAGAAATTTCCGATACCAATTGATTTCGTTCCCAAACAGCTGTCCTTTTGAAAAGCCAACGCGCTTCTTCCAGTGTTCGATGAAGCCGTTTTCCCAATCGAAATCTTCTTTCTTGTCGCATCGCGTTTGATATTCCGGTGATTAATTGCGTCCTTGATGAGGCATTATCGTACACTAGCTTCTTCAATTGGTGGACTCTTCTCTTCCTCCGTTTTGCTAATCTCCTCTTCGTTTTGAAAAAATAATCCAGAATGTTGGATATACACGTATCCCAATCCGACGCTGCTTTGACTCGGTTCACATACTTCGACAGCGCCGATTCGACCCCTGGAGTTCCTATTAAGTCTTGCGACCCTTTGAAGGGGTAAATCACTACCCGATGATTTCCCCTGCTCTGCACTTGTTCGGGGTCTTTTAAAAATAGCGTTACTTGATTATGATCTGAGTATACCTGGGGAAGTGATACGTCTACCCAGGTAACCCACGGTACCCAATCTTCAGAAACGTAGAATCTGTCTATCCTGCTTGCCTGACCACCTCTCCAATATGTAAAATGGTGTATAGGCGCTAAGTGAGTATCCTCTAGTGCCGAACCGATGAGCATCCGAGCATCTTTAAGCCGACGGTCCTGGACAAATCGTTGTAAATTCAAACTCTCAGGGCGTATTGTTCTTGTTCCTCCCATTCGATCTATCACCGGCATGTCGACGCAGTTAAAGTCTCCTCCAATAATTAAATTGGATGATTGTTGTGACAAGACCTCCCCAAGGTCCGCATAGAATTTCTCTTGTAACTTGACATCACTCGATGGTCCGTACACGTTCGCAATTATTGATCCCCTCCATTCGATCGCTATGAAACGATTTGACCATTTATGTTTCATCCATGGCCGTACCTCCTCTGCAATATCTGGTCTGATTAGTATTCCCACTCCCCCTTGTTTGAGCGGAAACCTGCTCCAATACGAAAGTTCATGCGTCGACTCGTGCTTTGCTTTGCCCCATATTTGTGCCCACAACGTCACCACAAATTCAAATTTTTGTTGAGTCGCTACATGTGTCTCTTGTATCAACGTAAAATGCGCTTGTGAGTCCTTCCCTCCCGTCTTCCATGTCACCATCCAGTCACGTATGGACTCCTTCTTGAAACCCCTGACATTTTGCGTAATTATGTGGGGGGTTCGTAATCGCTTTCGATCCATCTCTTCGTTCACTTCCGACCTGTATTCCAGATCCTGCATTGTCTTCAACTTAACAAATGTCTCCGATTGATTCAATTGAAAATACCCATGATCTGGGAGAGAGCCCGTTGAGGGGCCTTTAGTAATGGGCACCCTGCTGGGTATCATTCATGGTTGTTAATCTTGGAGGAACTTCCGAGGTAATAAAATGGGTGATGTCCTTCCACGCATTCTGTTGCCCATTTTCTACGGCACGCACTTTGTCCAAGTATCCGGGCTGTAGGGTGCTTGTTTTAAAGTGTCTTTGTATCATGTATCATCGTCACAATCGAATCCACTGGGTGATAATCCTCGCTCACCAAAGCTGCTAGTCCCTCTGCAAATAGATGCGCACATAGCAAATTTCTGGCTAGCTTTAACATCTGCTTTGGTGCTAACAGTTTCACCATCTGATTTCCCCCGTACTTTGCTCTCCGTAATCGTGTCCACTCCTGGGAACTGATCATTATTGCAGCTCTAGCTGCCGGGGTAGCCACTTGGTTGTACCTGCTTTCCCACACTTCGAACCACCTAGCCGGAATATCATTCATTCCATGCACTTTTCCCATAGCCACCATTTGTGACCAACACTGTTCTCGCCATAATTTTGTCAATTCTACCAGAACTGACTGATCTACGCTCTCCAAAATATGGTACGCCCCTGGCACATCTTTGAGTAAATGCAGAATCCTGTTCGATTCTTGTTGAGCTGCTCTCATCCAGATTGCCTTAGTTGAGGTCGCTTTCGGAAAACTAATTCCGGTATTCTTCTCCCACATGGGCTGTACTCTTTCCCACATTAATACGCACTCTGCTTCCGTTGTGATACCTGTATCCGGCTCTTCTTCTTTTTTCGCTAAGTCGTCAATTAATTCCCTTTGTGTGCCGTGATCGGGTTCGTGTTCTGGTTCACTAACGTGTTGGTCCCGTCTGCAAACCCGTTTATTACTGTAATCTTCTGTCGCATCAATTATTTCCACCCCATCTTGACTTGTCGATGCATCCGTTGGAATATATTCTGAACCGGACTCCACTTGTTCCATCAATAACGGGGGAGATTTATTGAGGTTTAACCAGATCTTATTGACCCACTGATGTAGTATCGGTTCTGCTATACCGTACCGCTGCATATAGCTATCCCTTGTCCTTCCATCCGTTAAATCCGCTGTTAGGAGTTGCTCCTGTTCCGGAAGTGATAACCTCGTTACTGTTTCGGACAGGAATCGTAACAATTCTCCCATCCGTGCATCGTTGGTTGATAGAATTTGGTTGATTTCACACTTGAGATCATGATGGATGGTTGGGCCATCCAATCGTTCAAGAATATCGTCCATATCACCCTCCCATCCATCAGGATCCCAAGGTGAAAGGGTACTGTATTGGGAATGCTGTTCTGTTTCATCACTTGTGCTCCCTATACCCTCTTTGTCCGGCCTGTTGTTTGACCCATACGTGTTCTTATGATGGTTTTCCGCCCCACTGGTCTCTTCCACCCGTTCCTTGGAAGCCTCCATTTTCACGTCGTCGAAATCATCGTCGTCACTTGAGGCCACTTCCATTATTTCGTCTTCGATGTACGCACCGTCCCTCCGCCCCCATAAAAGTGCTGAATAATGCTGATCTCTGAACTGCAGCACGATAGGCAGGAGTTTACAATCTTGTTTTGTTGCCGCTTGGTTGTATTGTTCCAACACTTTTTCAATAAATGCCTCCGGAGTTATTGGGTACTCCCCACTCATAGCGTAACTTCGTGCTTTGACTTTCCGCACCTCTGGTGAGAAGAGCAATACTCCTGGTGGTCCCTCCGCCTGTGAGCTGATCACATATATATCTTTCTGCAGGAGCGTACTGATACTTGCTAAAGTATCATTGCTCCCCCATGCAGTTATGGGAACTCCATCTGATAATTTGGAACCACTCTGAGCAAATTCCTTAAAATATTGTTGAAATGCTTTCTTGGATTCTGTTGCTGAAATTCTCGGGTATCCCCGTCCTAATCCAAGAAGTGTTTGCTTCCGTATCCCCGGTGGGAATTTGATATCGAAATCCATCATGGCTCGTTCGAAGCTTCCTTCTTTTATGTGCCCGGCTAATTGTTCCAGAATGTAAGATAATTTTCCACTCAGTACTGATGACGCCAACGCCTGGCAGACAGCATACACCTGGCAATTACCAGTTGCAGGCGTCTGTACTGGTCGTAGTGATAATGCTTCAATCATGTCAGTCGCTGAAGTAATAGTGTCGTAACTTGATCTTTTCCTCCTTTCAAACCCTCTAAAGTCCAAAGTCCCTTCCAATTGTTGCACTTCATCAATAAGCATTTGTATTGACTTCTTAAGCTTGCCCTCCGAGACTAAAGAAACAGTGTTTTTCCTCTGTATATTTTCTTCTGCCGCTTTGTTGTTGCTCCTTCCCGTCTTCTTTCTGGGGGTTTTCTTTCCTTGATCCGCTTCGCTCCTCTCCGCAACTGACCTGATCTTCTTCTCATCCTTGTCTGTCTCTTCTGCCGATATTTTCGTCCTCCCATTCAGTCTTCCGTCTTGTTTTTTCTTGTTCTTGTTCTTGACTAGAATCCACGAGTCCTCTTCGTTGTTACTTGTGTCTCGAGTGCTGTCCCTAGCTTGTCGCGTATCGTTTTGTGCGGTTTCCTGACCTTCTTCCTCGCAGTTACTCTGTTTAGGCTGCTCGTTATCCCGACCTGCCTCCGTAGGATCTAGACCCGGTACTTCTGTGGCGTCTGATTCCATTTTTTCTTGGCTTACCCGATTCTTTTCCACTTGTTCCTTCAGCTCTTCCATACTACGGAATGTTGGTGCCGGCAGCTTTAATTTCGCGAGTGCTGCCGGCGTAACTTGGATACAATTAGTTTTAATTAGGTCATCCAATGGAGTCGAACATCTCCGCATTGGATGACCTACTTCTCCACACCGTAAACACTGTTTACGCCCTTTCATTGTAGGGTGTTCCACAACAATCATCATATTGCACCATAAAATTCTTCTAACACCTTCCAATGCCGGTGGGCAGGCATCCGCCTCCACAATTAACTCCCACAATGTGGATGTTTCCGAAAACGGACCCCCTTTATCCAAATCGTCCAGCTGAAATTCCATATCCAGTATCGTACGTAAAAATCCAGTTAGTTTCAGCAAATCGACCGATCGAGTGACATTTTTTAAAATGCACGAATAAAATCCTTGTTGACCGAAACCATCTCCATTCTCATCGACTTGTTTATCCCATACCGTCAACTCTGTAGGTCGCCTTTCTTGATGGAGATTTTGCAGCACGTGATCAAATCGGTGAAAGGGGACCTTTACTCCTGCATAATTTTTCGCTGCCTCCCTTGTGAAGAAATGGAAATATAACATATGATTATTACTATTGTAGCTTATATTCTTGACCTGTGCAACCATTTTCCACAACTCTGGGCTCCCTGCACCCCGCGTAGTCGCCGCCGTCGCTATACTCTCTTGTATGCTCCTAGTACTCAGGAAAGCCTCTTTAATTGGACTTTCCCCACGTAAATCCATCGTGAGGCAACCTTCCACTTGAGCTCTGATCGTATGTACCAGACGAACTTGGTCATCCAGTTTCATTATTCTCTTTATAAATTGTGGCATCCTGCGTGCCACAATGTGTCCCTCCACCAGTCCTTGTACAATTTTCCACTCGTCACCTGTACCGGGCCTGGGCTGTAACGAGGCAAATTTACCATATTGTTTCTCACAAATTGCCCTTAGATGGGAAATTTGTTCCTGCGTAAAATTCTCCTTGTTAAACAGGAACGTCTTCTGGGCATTTTTGTTCAGTCCATTTGATTCCATCGATCCCGCTACTTTGGAGATCCACCCCTGAAGCGGTTGCGGTATGCTACCTGCTTTCTTCACTTGCTCCTGCCCAATTAACTTCCACAGTAGTGTCTCCAGAGCTTGATTTGACCGCTGTGCCACCAAAGACGTTGCAACTACCTGCTGTTTCCACTCCTTCCAATCGTGCTTATTTGTGACGACCAATAGTTCAAACAAATCTATCAGCCGGTCCAGTTCTTGTGTTTTTAACTTCGGTAGCCTTTGTGCGGCTTCAGACAACCTCGACATAGGTCCTTTGGCCTTTACAAAAATCGCGTTATATAACTCCTGCATCAGGTCCTTCCAGGACTGAACGATAGGTTTCATCTTGGGCGTGTGCTCAAGCGCCGTTTTCAACGCCTCCGCCATACTTGCTGCTTCCATGTGTGAGGGCTGGTGTTCTTCCATGCTTCCGTGATCTAGCGAGGATTGTTTATCGGTAGTACTCTCTGCCTGCGTGCTCATGCTTTCAGGTTGTACTCCATCCGTCGTAGGTGCCGACCGTTCATCAACCGATATACTTCCGGCCATCTGATTATTTATAGCCTTTGCCAATTCCAGTGGAGTACCGGTATCCACTTCCATCGGTTCAACTTCCGATTGAACCGATGGTACCGGTATCTGGATCTCATGTGACCCTTCATCCTTCGCTAGTTCCTGCGACTTGTAATCGTCTTCTGAGCGTTGTGATTCCTCCACTATCTCGTCCACAATTCCTCCGGCAGAGGTGGGATCCGGTATATAAAGAAGCGGGTCCTTCGAGCTTTTGCTCTGTTGCGGCCCCGGGTCCACTAATGACCCTGGCGTCCTCTGCATTTCCAGTATCTTGATAGCCCTAAACCCTTTCAACTTGAAA